>CM039503.1:4579776-4758029 GCA_022432975.1 Begonia masoniana | reverse complement strand
ATTAATGTATTTATTTCATAGGATTAGTCAAAGATAGTGGTAAATGTCATTTCTTAGTTTAGATCCTATTATCATGCAATTAGTTTAAATTAGTTTAATTGTTGTATATATCAGTATTAATGTATTTATTTCATAGGATTAGTCAAAGATAGTGGTAAATGTCATTTCTTAGTTTAGATCCTATTATCATGCAATTAGTTTCAATTAGTTTAAATTAGTTTAATTGTTGTATATATCAGTATTAATGTATTTATTTCATAGGATTAGTCAAAGATAGTGGTAAATGTCATTTCTTAGTTTAGATCCTATTATCATGCAATTAGTTTCAATTAGTTTAAATTAGTTTTCTAATTTGTTGTCAATGCTGTCCATAATTTTTTAGAGTCTTCACACAATAGCAAGAGAGCCACAGACTGGAGGAGTCTCTACTACACCTTTTGCTTTAGTTCATAGTGATCTTTGAGGACCCTCTAGGGTTCCCACTTCACGTAGACATCAATGGTTTGTTACTCTAATTAATGATCATACACGAGTATGCTGGATATATTATTGAAAGACCCGTCCGAGGTTGAACAAGTTTTAAAAAATTTAATCATATGATTCAAACTCAATTCTGGATAAAATTCAAGTTTTACGTAGTGACAATGGTAGAGAATATTTTTCCCAATTTTAGAACAATTAAAAAAAAAAAAGAATTGTTCAACAAAGTTCTTATAATAATACTCTACAACAAAATAGTGTGGCGGAGAAAAAAATAGGCATATCTTAGAGATTACTAGAGCTATTTTGTTCGCAACAAATGTCCCTAAATACTTGGGGGTGGATGCAACCTTACATGTTGCATATCTTATGAATCGAATGCCTAGTAAAATTCTTAATTACCAGACACCGATTAAAATTTTTCAACATGCATTCCAAATTCAAAATTGTTCACTTCGGTTACTCTAAAAATATTTGGGTGTACTATTTTTATTTGTAATCCCGATATAACTGTAAGCAAATTAGATCCAAAAGGCAGAAAATGTATTTTTGTAGGGGTAAGATCAAACCAAAAAAGATTTAAATGCTTTGATCCTTCAACTGAAAAACTATTTGTCACTATGAATGTTTCATTTTTTGAGGACCAACCAGAAAATGTTTTGCCAAAAGTAATAAACATCATAACTGAGCATTAAAACTCAAAAAAAGATCGAAAAGATGTGCAAGATGAAAGATTATCTAGACAAGTATTTGAAAGAAGGTTCCCTCAAAAGGAAGTAGACTCAACAAGTCCAAGAATCTGAATCGGACAATGTCCATGTAACAAGCGTATCTCTTTACCATAATCTCCCTATTGCCGTCAGAAAAGAAAAAAGGTCATGTGCTAAATATCATTTGCCCAATTTTGTTTCAAATGATAAATTGTCTCATTTTTTCTCGGCTTTTACTACTAATTTATCTGAAATTGAGATTCCTAGTAGTGTACAAGATGCTTTAAAACATCCTAAATGGAAAAGGCTGTACTCGAAGAAATGAGTGCTCTTGAAAAGAATCAAACGTAGAGTATTGAAAATTACCAAAAGGCAAAACAACCGTAGGCTGCAAATGGGTTTTCACTCCAAAATTTAGAGCAGATGGAACTGTAGAAAGATATAAAGCGAGACTTGTGGTCAGAGGATTTACACAAACATACGGTATTGACTACTCAGAGATTTTTGCTCCAATAGCCAAGCTTAACACAGTTCAGATTCTATTATCTATAGCAATAAATCTAGGCTGGTCGCTTTAACAATTAGATATTAAAAATACATTTCTTAATGGTGATCTGAAAGAATAAGTATATATGGAACCTCCTCCGGGATTCAAAAATAAATTTGGGTCCAATGTGTGTCATTTGAAGAAGACACTTTATGGACTCAAACAATCTCCAAGAGCTTGGTTTGAACGATTTACCAAGTTTGTAGCAAGTCAAGGATATCACTAAGCTCAGTCTGATCACACTATGTTCACTGGGATGATAATCAGTGGGAAAATGACCATCTTGATAGTCTATGTAGATGATATAATTCTCATAGATGATGATTACGAAGAAGCTAATAGGGAAGAATAATTTATCTCAAGAATTCGAAGTCAAAGATTCGAGAGAACTAAAATATTTTCTTGGGATGGAAATTTCAAGATTATCAAAAGGCATTATAATTTCACAAAGAAAGTAGGTAATTGATCTATTATCAGAAACAAAAATGAGTGGATGCAAGCCTGTCGATACTTCAATTGATCAAAAATAGTTGGGAGGTAAAATTCGAGGAAAAAAGGTCGACATCTTACAATATCAACGGTTAGTCGGGCGACTAATTTACCTATCTCATACTTGACCAGACATAACATTCGTCGTAAGTCTGATTAGTCGGTTCATGCATTGTCCTTATGAAAAGCACTTGGAAGCAACGTACAAAATTCTTCGATATTTGAAAGGATGTCCAGGCAAGGGATTGTTATTCAAGAAAACTAAAGATCGTGAAGTCAAGGTATACAAAGATGCAGATTCGGCAGGTTCTATTGTTGATAGACGATCTACATCTGAATATTGTACTTATGTGTGGGGCAACTCAGTAACCTGGAGGAGTAAAAAGCAAGATGTGGTTACTAGAAGTAGCACCGAGGCTAAGTATAGATCTATGGCAAACAAAATATGTGAGGTCTTATGGATTCAACGTGTACTAAGAAAACTAAAGAAAGGTATGAGACTACTAATGAAATTTTTTTGTGACAATAAAGCTGTCATTAGTATTGCTCATAATTCTGTACAACATGATCGAACCAAACACATCAAAATTGATCGACATTTCATCTTTGTATTGCATTCGTATCTACCAAAGATCAGATAGCTTATATCTTTACCAAGGGATTGTTTAAACCTACATTTGAGTTTTTTATAAGCAAGTTAGGCATGTTTGATGTTTATGCACCAACTTGAGAGGGAGTGTTGAAGTTTTTGAATTATATTAGTATTAATTGCTGTATATATCAGCATTAATGTCATTTATTTCATAGGATTAGTAAAAAATAGTGATAAATATCATTTCCTAGTTTAGATCTTATTATCATGCAATTAGTTTCCTAATTTGTTGTCATTTGTTGTATTATTTAAAAACTGTTTATATCAATATTAATATCAATATCAAGAATTTTATTTTTTAAAAATCTACAGTATTTTTTCTCTTTCAGTTTGGAATGATCAGATTTCATAATGATGGACATATTAAAAATTTTAAAACCAAAATAATTCTCGTAATGTGATTTCCTTTTGCTTGCAGTCAAATCCACTCCTAGAGGCCTTTGGGAATGCAAGGACGGTTAGAAACGATAATTCAAGGTTGCCCCTTTTTTTTTTCTGAGTCATAGTTGCAAAATTCTGTTTCTAATTCAAGATTTTCCTTATTATCATATAAAAATTTACTTGTTACGTTTTTCTCATTCGAAAGAAGCATTGAGATCACCAGTAAATTTTCATTAACATCACTTGAGAATTTGTTGTGCAAGAATTATCTCTGAAGAGATGATAGTTTTGACAGCTATGTACTTGGGGAAAAAGGAAATGTATCCTATGTTCGTAGTACTTGACGCTACTTCACTGTAAATTAGAATGATCACTGATGTCACTACTTCATTGATATCATAACAATTTGTGATCAGAACAATGCCTGTTGGTTGGGGTGCAAAATCATATAGACATGTACTTATGGAATCACTAGTGTCATTAGTTTCGCTTTGGGTGATTGGTTATATTCATAACTAGGATGAGTTATTGCAAGGATAGAGACAAGTATTTTTTTTAAAGGTTATCGTGTCATGTTCACCATCCACACCTATCTTATGTGATGATGATAATAAACTTAAAAAACCTAATGTATGATCACAAAAGATCTTTGTTTATTGTAGGCATAGAGTCTAACGTTGTGTTTGTACTAATCAGTAATTACTAAGCTCGAAATAATAATGGGATAATCAAGTATTAATTTTGTTGTTTTATTTGAAAGGTGATGCCAATATCTCTTTTTTTTATTGGATTCGTTCTAGATCTTTTCACACAGAATAAACTAATATAATTTTGATTATGTTGCAGTCGTTTTGGCAAATTTGTAGAGATTCAGTTTGATGCTGATGGTAGAATATCTGGAGCTGCAATTAGGACTTACCTTTTGGAGAGATCTCGTGTTGTCCAGATAACAGATCCTGAGAGGAATTATCACTGCTTTTATCAGCTGTGTGCATCTGGGAGGGTAATCCTGCCTCACTTTTCATCTCATTTTGTACGTTTGTCTTGTGTAAAATTTTTGTACGGTGCTGTCCTAAATATGTGATGCTGAATTGATCATGCATTTATGGTTTGTGACATGTGTATATTTTTATGCCAATGCTTTTATCTTGGCCAATGCAATCACTTCTAGGATGCAGAGAAGTATAATTTAGATCAACCAAGTAAATTCCACTATTTAAATCAAAGCAAGACCTATGAACTTGATGGGGTGAACAGTGCTGAGGAATACATGAAGACCAGGAGGGCGATGGATATAGTTGGCATAAATCGTGAAGACCAGGTTTGATGTGCTTTTAAGTATTCTTTATGCTTCTATGTGGTTTTCCTGGTAAGGGTTCTCATTTTATGTAGTTCGATCATCATTTTTCAGGAAGCTATCTTTCGAACATTGGCTGCAATATTGCATCTGGGCAACATTGAGTTTTCTCCTGGAAAGGAGCACGATTCATCAACTATAAAGGATAAAAAATCTAGTTTTCATCTCCAAATGGCTGCTAATCTTTTCATGTAAGTGATATATGAGAAGGATATGGATTTATTGAGACGATGATGATTAACTGGTGATAGCAAGTCCATGGATGTCATGCAATAAAATATTGTGTCAGTATTAATTTCTCGATTTGCCAAAATTATTAGAACTTTAGTTGATCTTGTTATACAACTTTGAGGTCTATTTCTGAAGTTGTAAAGATTACTGAGCAAGTCTTGATAATTTCTGAGTTGAAATTCTTGAAGTATATTAAAATCGTTGCACTGTTGAAAATTGTTCCAAGCTATTGGATATGATCAGGTTACTGATGATTTTGGCATTGCTTATTGAACAACACATGGGCTGCAATTTTCTATAATGACTCTGGAAATTTTAATAGCTTGCTCGGGGTACTTTTATTTGAAAGTTGCATGGATTTGCAGTGCTGAGAATCTAACTTCACATAGTGCTCTAAAACTAGGTGTGATGTGAATCTCTTAATATCAACTATCTGTACGCGCACAATTCAAACCCTTGAAGGAAGTATTATCATGGCTCTTGATTGTAATGCTGCAGTTGCCAGTCGGGATGCATTGGCAAAGACCGTTTATGCACGATTGTTTGACTGGTACTTATTGACTTTGCAACTTCATCAATTTTATTATTTGCTTGAATATATTTTTAAGATTTATTTGGTTTTTGATTATCGTTCAGGCTTGTTGACAAGATTAATCAGTCTGTTGGACAAGACCCAAATTCATCCATGCAAATTGGGGTGTTAGACATTTATGGATTTGAATGCTTTAAGGATAACAGGTGACTCTTTTTCAAGCTATGAATTGAGTTTATTTTTATTTTGTTTTAGGCTTTTGGTTGTGAAATTTATGGCGAGTACTTCTCTGTTATAACTTTTCTTACACAGACTGTGTATAAATTGCACTGACCTTCTTGCCTGAACAAAAACTGTATTTGGGATGAGTGTTTGACAATTAACTGTGTCAACGAAGCGTGACTTGTTGAGCTGTTTTAATTGCTATAAAGTGTTATTTATAGCTTGTGATTTTACCATACTATACGTCCATTTTCTGAATTTAGCATCTACCATACTATATGTCCATTTTCTGAATTTAGCATCTACCATACTATACGTTTTCCAGTTTCGAGCAGTTTTGCATCAATTTCGCAAATGAAAAGCTTCAGCAGCATTTTAACGAGGTAATAAATTTATATGCATGTTGAAAGCCAATTGGACATGACTTAGTATTTCCTCTTTTTTTTTTTTTTTTTCTGTTACAGCATGTATTCAAGACGGAGCAGGAGGAATATAATAAAGAAGAAATTAACTGGAGCTACATTGAATTTATTGACAACCAGGATGTCCTCGATTTAATTGAGAAGGTTTTGTTGTTAATTCATTTTGTTTGCTATGATGAATTTGTTTTGCCTGGATTTGTCTGCACATCATTAAAGTCTCCATCTCGGGAGCTAGGTGATAAGCATACACTGTTGCAACTCACTTATGCTAGGTGAAAGAAAAGAAACAAGGACCATGAAGAGATATGTTAATTATTGATATGTTTTCTATTATAGTTTAGATTTGATATTGTTTTCTTTATTATTATGAGTGAATTTTTGGTATAGCGAAAATTTTATATCGTAGTTGAATTAGGAAAAAAACCTTTAGGGAAATAAAATAATTCAATATCAAAGTCTAACTCTTAACGTCTAACACCAACCACTAAATAGAGGTAAAAAATAAATAACTAAAATAAAATAAAAAGATTAAATAATATAGCGACTAATAAACGATTAATGGGCTTGGGGCCGCCTGAGCCTAGACTTGGGCTTGAACTTGTACTGCATCAATCTCTTCCCCTTAAAAGAACTCGATCTCGAGTTTTATAGCTGTAAATAATTCATCCCGGAAAATATACTTTGTTTGTTGACGCTAGAAGATGTGAAACCATAATGATTTTCTTATCGAGCCACTGAAACACGAATGTATTATCTTGTTCTTTATAAGTCGCGTCAACGTCATAAAGGAAAAAGAAACTGTTCTTTTGATAAGATGACTTCGTCGTACAATGGAGCACTAGTCACTATTCAAATCTTGACGGAAGGTGTTAAAGATTTTGGAAAGAATAATGACACATTTTTTCTAATATGGATGTGATGTGATAAATCCTCATTTGGTTCGTTGTAATTGTTTTACTAACCCCAAAATTGAAGTGGAGACTAGAATTGGAATCTTTAAAATGGGGAACCATGGAGATACACTTCAGAGGAAGATACAATGTGGGGCTTGGTGATTCAAAGCATCTATGCCACTCTTGCATTTGGCTAGACAACCAAAATTTTTGTTGGGTGTCCTTTTGTCATCCTAAACGTAGCCCTCTTTCTCTCACATCTTTTGATATTGCATTACCTTTTTCAATAGCTACAAAGAATAGGATTTTGGTCCTATTTTTGAAGGATAGTTGGATTAGGGACATACCCCTGTGCCACCTATTCACACATACATTTTTGTTTTTTTCTTTTAGTAAAGACATCTCCATTGCCCTTCTATACAATTTTGTGGGGAAGTTGTGTCACATCTCTTGACATATGAGAAGCCTTGCAATTTTCAAATTAGAATCCTTTTTTCCACTTGTGCTTTTTAGAGGCTGGTTTGCAACAAGGTCAAGATTCTTGGCTTTTTTTAAGCACTTTGTCTCCGTAGTGTGATCATACAATTTTTGAGGAAAAGTTGCCAAATAATAGTTCTTTGTAGGATTTTTCAAAATGGATAGATACTTGTAAAATAGGAATTACCTTTTTTTCCATCAAGTTCTTAACTTTTATCTTTTGCTTTTCTTTTGAGTAGAATTTGTTGTCGTCCCTTGTCCATTTTCAGTACACAATTAGTTTCTTATTAAAAAAAAAATTAATATCAGAGATCTGGAGTAACTGATTTGGTTTTATGAAGTTGTACTAGTCAATTAAGATTGAGTGTCAATTTTGCTGTTTAATTTTAATTGGTTTGGTTATTTCTCTGCAGAAACCTGTTGGGATAATTTCTCTTCTTGATGAAGCTTGGTACACTTCGAGTTCTTGAAGAAGAATTGGTTGGGTTTGTTCTATTAATGTTTGCTTTTACACTATATCCTTATCCTGATTTTGTTTATATATGCAGCATGTTCCCAAGATCAACCCATAAGACGTTTTCAACCAAATTATTTCAGAACTTCCGGGGCCATCAAAGATTAGAAAAGGCAAAATTTTCAGAAACAGATTTTACGGTTTCCCATTATGCTGGAAAGGTGTGTTTGCATCCTACATTAATGTGCATGGAGAATATTGTTTAACTCAGAGTTAAGACCTTTTCTTTCTCATGCAGGTCACTTATCATTCAGATACATTTTTGGAAAAAAATCGTGATTACGTAGTGGTAGAGCATTGCAATTTATTGTCTTCTTCCAAATGCACTTTTGTGGCTGGTCTATTCCCTTTACTCCCAGAAGAATCTTCTCGGTCTTCTTATAAATTTTCTTCTGTGGCCTCTAGATTCAGGGTGAGATTTTTTTTTTTTCTATCTAGATACTGCAATATTTATTTGGGCTGCCTCCTTCTGTAATATTTATTTGGAGGACCAGTCTACTATTTTGATGCGTGCTGGACTACTAAAAGATTATCCTTAATAATTAGTTTCATTGTGTCATTATGCCTTATGAATTATTGTATTTGTATTCATGTCATGGAATCTATTTTTTTGGAATAAGAAACTGTTGACAGAGTGGGGAATGTTGGCAGAATGTAGCAGAATTGTTTTTCTTGTGCTCCTAATCAGGATGATTCGAAGATGTTTCGTTTTAGAGGATAGATTTTCCTTATAGATACGGTTGTGTAAATTATAGTTAGACGTAACAAATTTAACCATATCCAATAGATTTATTGTGTTTAGATAAATGAAATTTCTGCTTTCTTTTTCTTACTAGAACTTTGGACCATTTTAGTGATTTACTTTTTGTTTTTGGGCTTTTAGCAACAACTTCAAGCACTCATGGAGATCCTCAATTCAACAGAACCTCATTATATACGGTGTGTAAAGCCCAATTCTCTTAATCGGCCTCAGAAATTTGAGAATCAAAGTATTCTACACCAACTACGATGTGGGGTCAGTAACTTCTGACCTATTAATCTCTTCTTAAATGTTGCAAGCTGACATGCACGTTTTAGCTTCAAATATTTGTCTTTGTAGTTTTTTTTTTTTGAACTGTTTCATGTATTGCGTGATGTAATATCCATGCATCAGCCTATTATTACTGTCAATTATGATTAATGTAAAAGTGACTTTCTTTCTCATTCAAGTGCTTATTTCAAGTTAAATCGCAGCTAGTTATTTCTGCTGTTTATACAACAAATATATTTGTCTACTGGTGCAAATGTGTACTTGTTGGTCATTGCCTTGCGTGATGAATTGGTGGATTATTATTGCAATGTTAAGTAAGCTTGTTGACTGTTATTTGTTTACAGGGTGTTTTAGAAGCTGTGCGGATAAGTTTGGCTGGTTATCCCACTAGAACGTATTCAGAGTTTATAGATCGTTTTGGACTTTTGGCTCCTGAACTCATGGATGGAAGGTTTTTCTTAAAAGAAAAATGTTCTTAGAATGTTGTTTTGTTGCATGTCCTAGGGCCACTTAATTCGTTTTTTTATCCATCTAGTATCTACTGTCTTTAATCCCCGACTACTGTATTACTGTTAGGGATGCATAAACTAGTGAAGCAGTTCTTTTTTTTGGAATGCACCTCATATTTCCTTACAGAAACATTTTTTATGGGTTTTTTGAAACTTATTAATGCAGTTATGATGAAAAAGCTACAGTGGAGAAGATTTTACAGAAGTTAAAGCTTAGTAACTTTCAGGTTTGTAGCCTAAAAGATCATAATTCTTCCTTGTTTTGCTATTACATGTTCTTTTGTTTAGGCTTTGTTTGTCTGTATCATGGAAAAAATACTCTCCAGAAATAGAATTGTCCTTTTTTTTGGTCTTCAGTTCGTCTGTGTATGCCTTGCCTGTTAGCAAGTGTTCGATTCAACTGCTTTCAGTTATTGGGGTTTGTTTTGCTGCTGTTTTTTTTATGGTGTAATGTAACAGACTCACAATCACTATATCAGGCAGAATCATCCATGTTTTTTATATTGTTTCTTTTCTTTTCATAGTTGGGGAGGACAAAAGTGTTTCTTAGAGCTGGTCAAGTTGGTGTTTTAGATGCTCGACGGTCAGAAGTATTGGATAATGCTGCAAAGTGCATTCAACGTAGACTGCGGACACATTATGCACACAAGGAATTCATTTTGCTCCGATGTACTGCAGTTGAACTCCAAGCATACTGCAGAGGTTTGTTTTTTTTATTTTCAGTTTTATCATTGACTTGCAGAAATAAGTTATGTGTTGCAAATCTAATGATGTATTAATTTTGTAGGATATCTTACTCGAAAGATGTATACTGCAAAACGAGAAACCACTGCTGCTGTATTAATACAAGGAAATGTTCGCAAGTGGCTTTCACAGCGTGCTTATATAAAAATTCATTTTGCTGCTTTAGTTATGCAGTCTAACATTCGTGGTTTCTTATCTCGACAAAAATTTTTGCATGGAAAGAAACATAAAGCAGCAACTTTAATTCAGGTAATTTTGTTGCTTAATCTTTGTATTTTTTTTTTTAATATTTTGTGTTTGGCTTGTTAGGCGACATTGATGAAATGGTAACTTTTGTTATCTACCTATATTAAGGGAAGATATTAATTTCTCTTCCGAGATTTCTTACCAGCTTTCATGAAACTAATATTGCCGGAAACAGAGTCGACGTCATTGTAAACAAAATATTGAATCCACATTCTTGAATAAAATGAGAGTCAAAAAATGTTTTTAAATATAATAGAGAAATACCCCTCTAGGGATAAAATGTGTTTTTAAACAGTGCCGTTTAGTTTCATTACCTACTTCAATTTTTTTTGTTAATATCCCTCTAAGAACATGTTTCTCATATATGAACATTTCAATAAAAATTTGGGATTTCTTATTCCCAAATCTGAAAACGTTTGGCATTAAGGGCAGTACATGGAACGTGTATATAATGTAGTAGTAGAACCTAAACTAGAACCAGAACCATGCAAAAGTGAGCATTATTATATTCATGAAAAACTTATATTTGCTTGTTCTCTTCTTTGTTTCGATAATGTCTTTACGAGTTATCAAAACCTCAAGTTCTTTTCCATTTTTGAGACTGTCTTTTAACTCTTTGGTTAAGTATTCAACATCTAGTGCTTGTGGAAAAATCTCAAACATCACTTAAGATTTTTGTTTATTGAGTTTTGATTGCTTCATCCTTCAAATATATTACACTTTTTCTTATAGTAAAATAAGAAATCACTCTTTCATAATGGAGAATTTTTTTTTGGTAATGCTCCTTTAAATGTAATGTTGCTATCTTAATGGACCATTTGATGCAATAAGAGGAAGAAAGAATTATGACTGAAATATGGATTCTATATATTTATGTATTTTATAAGAATTATAACTTTTCTAGACAGTGAACACTTGAATTGAGTTGTGAACTAAACTATATTTTGACATTTTTCTTCTACAAATTGGGTTTTTACTCATTTTTTTCAACATTATACTCGTACTGCTTGCTATATATTGTTTGATTTAGTACTGGCTCTGCTGAATATCTCATTATCGTGTCAAGTGCAGTTGTCTATATCATATACAATTGTTGCTTTACTATATGATAAAACCTTTCAGGCTCGATGGAGAACATACAAAGTTCGTACTGCTTTCCGCCATGACCAAGCTTCCGTGGTTGCTATCCAGTGTCGTTGGCGACAAAAAGTGGCAAAAAGAGAACTTCGAAGGCTTAAGCAAGTGAGAAATATTGTGCTCAGGAAAAAATAGATACATTTTTTGTCCTTTTTTTCTTCATATATAATATCGCTTTTGGCAGGAGGCCAATGAGGCTGGAGCATTGCGATTAGCTAAAAGTAAACTTGAGAAGCAAATAGAAGAGCTAACATGGCGGTTACATCTAGAAAAGCGACTGCGGGTATGATTCTTTACTATTACAGATGGTGCAGCTTCTTCAAAACATGAAGTAAGGGTGCCAGCTAGCTAATTGTTATTTGGTGTTACAAAAAAGTACTTCATCTATTTATTTTAGTGTTTTTCTTGAGTTTTTGGTAAACAACTTACATGCCTTAACCTTATGCTTCATGTAGTGATGTAAAAATTCTTTTCGTACAATTTTATTTGTTGAAAATATTACTAAAGTAATTTTTTCTAACGAAGTAGATTAACTATCGATTAAAAGCAGTAATAAAAAAATTATTATATCTAACTTCATAAACCAACAGTTTTTGCCAGCTGAATAGTACATGTTGTTAGCATAATTCTTACTATTAAGTCTTGAAATGAAGGTTTCCAATGAAGAGGCCAAGTCCATTGAAATTTCAAAGCTTCAAAAGATGTTGGCATCTCTTAACCTGGAGTTAGATGCCGCAAAATTAGCAACAATTAATGAGTGCAACAAAAATGAAGTGTTGCTGAATCAATTGGAATTGTCAGTGAAAGAGAAGTCTGCTTTGGAAAGAGAAATTATGACAATGGCAGAGTTGAGAAGGGAAAATGCATTACTTAAAGTAAGTCATGAAATTCTGTTATTTGCGTCACAGTTGTTACACTATCAATTTTAACTTGCATAATTGATTGAAATTTTTTTCCATAATGAGTTTTATTCAAGTTCGAAGTTCTATATATTTTTGAGGACCTATTAGCGCCATGGTTGGATTATTTTAATTAAGATCAGCGCTCATGCTTGTATGGCCTTATTCAAGTTTCTTTATTTTCATACTATGAAGTTTCACGTGCGAAACCATCCCCCAAAGAGTTTCTTTTTGCATGCCAATGTTTCTTGTCCTTTTTTGTTGTTCCAATTATTCTATAATTTAGCAGACTTTCCTTGAAAAAAAATTTCTTCTCTTTATAGAATTCATTGAAAGCACTGGAGAAAAAAGATTCAGCTCTGGAGCTTGAGCTAATCAATTATCAGAGAGAGAGTGATGAAACCATTGAGAAGCTGAAGGAAGTCGAAGAAAAATATTCTCAGCTTCAGAAGAATGTGAAAAGGTGTTTTAATTAAGCATTTTCTTTGAATATTGGTGTACTATTATTGATTATTTTAGCCTCAACTAACTTATGCTTCAGTGCCTTCTATCTTTATCTTGTTTAACTTTGTTCCTTTTTCCCTATTGGTAGTATTTGGCTTCTGATGTTATTTAATTGTATATTTTGCTTGTTTCCACGTTTTATGTTTCACATATAGTTTGGAGGGAAAACTCTTACTTCTAGAAAATGATAATCACGTCCTACGACAAAAGGCATTGAGTGCAACTCCAAAGAGCATCCGGCCTGGCATTATGAAGTCATTATCAGAGGTGTTGATTATCTTTGATTCTGCAATTGTTGTCTGGGTGTTTTTGAGTGTTACCTATATTTCTTGTTTGAACACTTCGGTGTCTTCACAGTTGATTTTGCATATTTTTCCTTTTAAGCGGTTTTGACTTTCACATGAGATATTTGACTTGTTTACAGAAATCCTCCGGTGCTCTGGGCATTACTCCCCAAGTTGATCAGAAGTCTTTATTTGTAAGTTATACCCGTCTTTTTAGCTTCTGTTAGGCTATATTGTTTTTTCCAAATTATATGTTTTTATTTGTTTCTTTGATGCATGCAGGAGTCACCGACTCCAACAAAACTTACTACTGCACCCTTTTCGCATGGCCTGACAGAATCTCGACGATCAAAGCTGATAATCGAAAGGCATCAGGTCTTCTTGTATCTCTTAAAAGTTTATGTACAACATTTTTTTTCCTTAAGTGGATAGTGCCTTGAGTAGCTTCTTACTACATGCTGATCATTCGTAAGAGCATGAAAGAATTTTTTTTGTGAACAGGAGAACTACGAATTCCTCTCTAATTGTATTAAAGAGAATTTGGGCTTTAAAGGTGGTAAACCACTTGCTGCCAGCATCATATACAGATGTCTTCTTCATTGGCGTGCTTTTGAATCTGAAAGGACAGTTATTTTTGACTTCGTAATTGAAGGGATTAATGAAGCTCTGAAGGTGACTCACTTGTTTCATCCTTGTTCCATTCCAAGCAACATTGCTGCTTCCTTAACTACCATTTATGAGATGACCATAGACCTTGTGTTTGAAAATTGGAATAAGACATCAATTATATTCTTTTTCTCTTCACGCGCCAACTTTTATTGGTTCACAACTTACTCAGATTGGTGTTTCAATACATGTAAAAAAGATATGAAATTACTAGTATAACCTAGGTTGACGAAGTTGTTTTGTTAATCCATGTTATGTGAAGCAATAATTTGGTCATTAGATTTGTGATTATTGGTGCATTTTATGTTGTGGTATGAGTATATCATTTTTATCCTCATTACAAAGAACCAACTAGACGCACTACCCTAAGGCCTAAATATTTCAATTATATATTTTATGTCCCAGTATTTGTTGAATTTTATTCAAGCCTATGGAGATTTTTTTATTATTATTTTTTTAAGCAAGTTAATAGAAATTAATCTTTTGTCCTATCATTGGTGAAACATAAAAGATAAATTGATGAAAAGTTTATTGTTCCTTGTCCGCAAATATTCAAATTTTGATATATTTTTCTCCAATGATTGATATATAAATTTTGTTTACCGGTTTAGCACTGTCTAACGTTCGCATGATTTGAACTCTATGTCAGGATGAGGATGAAAGCATTACGTTGCCATATTGGTTGTCCAATTCATCTGCACTGCTATGCCTTCTGCAGAGAAATTTACGATCAAAGGGATTTCTAACTACAACCACTCAGCGTATAACTGGGTCAGCTAGCAGGACTGGGCAAGTGAGTTGGCTACCTCATCATGAACTTATTTGCCTCTTTTATATAGGGAACTGTGTGCATGCTTCTCCATTTCAATTTAAATTTGATGAATTTCAGAATCTCAATTGGATCCATATTTGATACAAAATATAGATTAGTTTAAAGAATGAATATCCAAGGAGATTTTTCTTTTTTTAATTTTGGTTGGGTTGAAGGAGTCAATAATAGAAAATATTTACCTGGTACTGTGAGGAATGAAATGTTTAACTTATTGTACTTTAATTTTAAGGTTTTTAAGATTGTGGAGGAAAATTGTTGTAAACTAAGTGTTTTCGTGTATTTCTTTTTTATACGGATTCTTCCCCTCTCATTTTTTGTAATTTCTTCTTCTTAATATACTAAGTTTCTTAAAAAAAACATTTTAATTCCATTTGCTGAAAATACACGATATTTTTCTAGATTAGGTAATATGGGCTATTTACATTTTTTTTTGCCAATTACCAGGGGCTAAAATCACCTTTCAAAATCATGGGCTTTGAAGATGGTATATCTCATCTTGAAGCAAGATATCCGGCTATACTCTTTAAACAACAACTCACCGCTTGTGTAGAAAAGATATTTGGCTTGATTCGTGACAACTTGAAAAAAGAGCTATCTCCACTCTTGGGCTTGTGCATTCAGGTGACTGGTATTGCTTATTGTGGATCTGAATAATACTTGAATCAAAGTAGTTCTACCAATGCGTTATTACTGTTGTAAAATGCTTACTGCTGTATTTATTTCCTTGTGTCTGACATGTTGCTTTCCCTTTATTTTCTACCCGAGCAGTTTTTTTTGTAACTAAATTGCAGAAATAATTTTGATTATATTTGTATGTTTTTTTATGATGTTGAAGGCACCAAAAACTACTAGAATGCATGCTGGAAAATCCTCAAGATCACCTGGTGGACTTCCTCAGCAACCTCCAACTACGCAGTGGGACAACATCATCAAATTTTTGGATTCTCTGATGAGTCAGTTGCGAAGAAATCATGTATGTCTCTGCTCTCACTTTTTCTCTGTACGCTGATACACAACCATGTAAAGATAACAGAAGCAAATTGTCGGGTAGGATTTCTTCTAGGTGTGGTGGGTGGGGGTGGAGGTGGAGCATCAGATGAAAGTCGGATGTTTGTTTAATTTAGGAATGGAACTGTTATAATTTAGGAATGGAGTCATCAAGTAAAGACTGAAAAGTTGTACACAACAAGCTTTTCTTACTATTTACCAACTATTTTATGTCTCAACAAAAAACTAGAGCTTGTAAAAGGTCCTTCAATTCTTAGATTTCTGTCTAAATTGAGCTTGTACAAGGACCTTGAATTCTTAGATTTCTGGCTAAACTATGAGTTCTTGAGACTTTTTTTTTACTCTTCTCTTCCACTCTCTTATCTATTGGTAGGAGTAAACTAAATGTTGCTCTCCTCGATAATTCTGTCTAATCTTATTATCTCACCATCTGCTGGGATTCTTTATGTGGTATTTTGTCTCATTTATAGACTCCTTTCAAGCATTGATATGTAGGAATAATTGAATTCTTGAATGGAGAAGGATAATTGTTTTGTAAATAGATTTCACAGCATTGCAAAATATTTTTTTTCTTCGTTAAATGATTGATCTCATCCCCTTTTCCTTTTTTTTCCTTTAAAACGTCAATTTGTTTTACTTGTGTGGAAGAGATTGATAGTGTTTGTATTATTCTGTATATTTTTTCATGCTGATAGCTAGTTTTGATTACATTTTAGTTGAATTATATCTTTCTTCACGAGCTTTACTTGAGCAGGTACCCTCCTTCTTCATTCGAAAATTAATTACTCAAGTGTTTTCTTTCATCAATATATCACTTTTCAACAGGTAAGCGGTTGCAGTTATCTATTATATATCTTTGAGATAAATGGTTTGTGGCATAACTTTGTCTTCTCTTTGGTAGTCTTCTTTTGCGCCGGGAATGTTGTACATTTTCAAATGGAGAATATGTGAAATGTGGGTTAGCAGAACTAGAGAAGTGGATTGTCAATTCCAAAGAAGAGGTGTATAAAGTTCTATTTGCAATGTTTTTCTGAACTTCGCTTCTTTCTGCCTAAATTTCTATGTGATGTAGTATGCGGGAACGTCATGGCATGAGCTAAATTATATAAGGCAAGCTGTTGGATTTCTGGTATGTGTCACACAGGTCGTCCCTCTTTAATTTCCATGTCTATGACATGCACACCATGTCTGACGTTTTGAACAATGGATGAAGGTATTAAATCAGAAGAGGAAAAAATCACTTGAAGAGATAAGACAGGATCTTTGTCCGGTATGTTTTTCTTGCATATTGATCGTTCAAATATATTGACTTTGTCATGAAATCATTCACTTGTCTTTTAGCTATCAGGAAACCATTTTGAATATCTTTTGATCATTGGTCAGGCACTGACTGTTAGACAAATTTATCGGATAAGTACAATGTACTGGGATGACAAATATGGTACCCAAAGTGTATCTAACGGGGTATGTTACATTTTCTATCAGTTTTTAGGGTAATGATCTATGTATTTAGACCGATTGGTTCTTAGATCATTGTTTCTTCTGTAGGTGGTTGCTGAAATGAGAGAGATTTTGAACAAGGATAATCAAAACTTGACGTCCAATTCCTTTTTGTTGGATGATGATCTAAGGTAATCTGTGCACGATATCATATGTCATCAGAATATTGTCAATAGTACATAAGATAAAGTAAATGTTTCATAATAAGATATTTGTTCTTGTCTCCTAGTTTTTTGTGACTTTTGATTGTGGTCAGCGAAATCAGGTTTCTTGGCTTCTTTTTCTATTTGAATTTTTGGGTCGTGGTAGGATAAGTTCTATCTTGTCAGTGTACAAATTATAGAGCATTCTAACAATGGGAGAAATTTAATTTCATTACCAAAAATGTAGCACATAGCCAAGTCATACATAAGATATCTAATTTCCAATAAGTTGAAAATTTGATTAAGCACCACTACCTGCTAAGCTCTTAAAAAAGCCACAATGATGTTGGTTATATAGTCCAATAGATTCCTTGCTCACAATTGACTTTTACCTGATGCAGCATTCCATTCTCTACTGAAGACATAGATATGGCTATTCCTGCTATAGACCCATACGACATTGAACTACCCGCTTCCTTATCAGAAAATCCCTGCGCACAGTTTTTGATTCGGCGTTAAAACTACGATGGTGCCGACAGTGGTTTTCATCGTTAGGAATTTCCACTCTCTAGCTGAAGAATTTGGCCTTTCTCGTGCTCGAGAAATTTAGAAGGGTACACATGTAGCTGAAGAAGTCAAGCTTGACTTTACGAATACATGAAGCTGACTTGGGGAGTAGCTTGAACTTGCACAAGGAGGGGTCATGGTGATATTCGACTCTGTAGGACTTGATCTCAATTACTAGCATATGTAGACAGTAGTAGTAGGTTAGTTATCTGGATTGCAGGGTAATACATAGCAATTGTAAAAGGCTGTTGCCTCTCTTTTGTAAATGGTCGGATAGCATTTGTATGTAGCATAATGTATGCTCTTCATTCATTTTATTTTTCAGATTATGTTGAATTCTTGGTTGGTCCAATTTTTCCTCCCCATTCCGGATTGTCTTAATTACTGATCGTTCTTCTGATGTATTCCTTTATTTTAAGGCTGTGTTCATCTTTGTCAATGCCCATTCACTTGTTTGATTCAACCCATTGCCATTGGAATGACCTTCAATTTGGGGTTTGGTTTTGAAATTCAAGTTATTGAGTAACTAAAATCCCAAGTTATCTCTCGTTTTTTTTGTACAAGACATGATTTTCCTACTTTCTTGGGGAGTTCCAGAGATGACAAATTAGGAGACTAAATATTCCAGCTGTTTTGTTAATGGCTTCTTACACTAATTGATTCATTTGGTCCAGGTGACAGCAGGAGCACAATGCTGGATATCGGCCACTGAGTAGGATCGCCACGTTGAGAAATTACACGGCGGGGGCAAAAGGGAAGCTACATTCTTGCCAGATGCTCTGGGTAGATGGTATAATCCCGGACATGAGGGTGCTGATCTTGAATTCCAGTCTTCGCTGTTAATACTCTCACCGGAGCTGGACATGGCAATGGCTAATGCCAATGTGCTTCTGTTAGAGCTGATACCTCTCTTTGATATTCCAAAACTGCCACTTCTTCGGGAGATTGCTCTGTTCTTGTCCCAAACGTGGCTGAATGCAAGTAAGTTTCTGCGTTTTCTGGTGTAGGCGTTCTCAGATTTAGCGATGCCTTTCATGGCAGAAGCATCAGCTAGCATTGTGAACGACTTGGATTTGCCATTGTAGAACTTTGAGATGCCTCTCCTGAGACAAATTCAGATCAATGCGTTATCTTCTCCGGGAAAACTGTATTACGTCAATCTCAATCAGTCTTCAAGTGTAATCAATTATGAAAATGCTGTTTGCAAATGGATAATCAAGTTCTTACTGAAAAAAAAAAGGATAATCAAGCTGCATATACCTCAAAGGCAATGCCTCCTCCAATGACTCCATCATATCTAAAGGCTCTTCGCTCCTGCTCTTGCTCTGAGCCTCGTTCTCTCCGCCCTCCTCGTAGTTCGATAAACTTCCAGACGCATCGCTATTCCTTCCAATCGACGACGACTGAGTCAGAACATCCGTCTCTCGGCCTCCTGCAAAACTCCAATTTCTCGGGAGAATTTCGATCGGATCTCCGAACACCACCACCCAAGCAATCGACATGACCAAAAACGCCAGCCTTCAAAGTTTGAGAACCAAGAAGGACCGTAGAGGTAGGCGAATATAAACTCTACGCAGAAGCAGCCGGAAGAAAAGGTCGGGTTCAAGAAATGAAAAACGCCATTGACAAGGTGAAAAAGAAAGCGCTGCCTCGTCTTCCTCCACACGGAAGAGACATTAATTTATAGAGTAGTTAAGCAGTTAATCATCCTTGAGCCACGTGGCTTTGATCCTTAATTACTTGATTAATTGCTAACCACCTTATCCACTCACATTAAATATGACTGTAACGAGTTAAGTTCTGGTGGATGCGTCCCCACCCTATCAAAATGTTATTTTTTTGGCCTAACTTAGATTTATGGTAAATACTTTTGGGTTTCATAATCTACCATTATACTTTAATTACCATCGTTATTTTCGAAGAAGCCTGTAACGTTATTACAGATCATTGCCACAGTAGGGCCCCTGAGGAACGTGGGATTTTAATAGTCATATTTAAAGACAATTCATTGTCGAAGCCGACACGTTGAATGATTGCGTGGGATGACGTGTCGATTGGTGTACGTGGCGAAGCTCATCTAAGAAAATAGGTTGATAATTATGTAGAGCTTCTGTCATTCCATAAAAGCACAAGAGAGAGGAAGTGGGGTTTGAAGCAACGTGGACTTCAAACTATGCTGAAGCTCTTTGTCAGTTCATTTATGGCCACCGTCCTGCTTGTTTTTAGTTGCAGAGGAGAGAGAGAGAGAGAAGGATCTTTGCAACGAAGCTTGGAATTTTTTTACTTTCTGCTGTATCCAGTAGTTGTGGAGGAAAAGTAAGTAAACGTACCATTATTTTTAAGGAAATCAATCTCAGATTACATTAGCTTGGTACTCTACAGTGAAATTGGAGGATTAATTTCATAGCAAAGAGCAGTGAAACTTAAACAAGAGCCAAATAAATAGACCTTCAACAAGTAATTTTAATTATTTTCATATTTCTAGATCCAATTCCAACAAATAACTGAAATGAACGTGGAATTTAATAAAGATCAGTGGTCCACGATAATGAAAATGTCATGCATCCACAAATTTCTCAACTTTTAAAATGCTCACCTCCAAGCGCAAGTAGGAATTTTTGCAGCTTGAAGGTTGTCCAAGATAATGGGGAACTCAATTCCAGCGCTGGGTTCAACTGTACATTTTGTTAGTTTCAAACCAAAACCAGCAAAGTCCTAGCTGCTCCACTACGACCTGACATGGTTTACTATGTGATGAAACAGCAAGTACATTTTAAGATCTGGAGGCAATTGATATAGGTAACAATTATAAGCAAAAACACAACCAGAAAAAGATTGAGCACAATTCTTCCTACTTCACTAAGTTACCTACGAGTTTCTCACAGGTGGAATTAATGCAGCAGCTAAGGAGAGTTGGGGGGTGGCTTAAGTCCCAGCCTCTCTGCCCACACGACCATTTTAACGACAGATGCTTTGTTCAACAAAACTCTGAACGCAGATCCTCTCAATGGTTTTAGCTGAGAAAACATGGAGGAGAACACAGTGCTATGTATGTTCTCTCGAAGAGATATCCGGATAGATATTACAAAGAGATTTATAAATCTAGGATAAACATGGGGAACAAGTTACTAAACTACCCTACTAATAATAATATATATACTAACATTCCCGCAAACTCACGATGCGACAGCTATAAGCATTGAGAGTTTGTCAGATAAAAAATAGAATCCTGAAACTGAGTGTGCCTTGGTAAACAAATCAGCAATCTACAGAGAAGAATGGACAAAAGACAAGGTGATGGTGTCAAGCTGAAGATGATAGCGAGTAACATGACTATCAATGTCAATATGCTTGGTTCGCTCGTGAAAAAATGAATTACGCACAATCTGATAGTACTCTGACTGTCACAATGTAATGGAATAGGATGACGAAGATAAACACTCATATTCGCAAGCAACCAATGTAGCCAAACAATCTCACAAGTAGTCGAGGTCATGACACGATACTCAGCTTCTGCAAAATACCGAGAAATAACATCTTGTTTCTTACTATTCCAAGAAATAAGTTAATCACCAAGGAATATACAGAATTCAGTCGTGGACTTGCGATCGGTAGGATCACCAGCCTGATAAGCATCGGAGTATGCACGTAGCTCGAGGGATGACATAGAAGAGAACAAAAAGACTCTGAAACTGGGTTCCTCGAAAGTACCTGAGAATACGAAGAACAGCATCCCAATGAACAGTAGTAGGAGCGGTAATAAACTGACTAACCACATGAACAGCATTCGTAATATCTGGACGAGTTATAGTAAGATAAACCAAGCTGCCAACAACAGTACAATATAAACCGGGATCTGACAAAGGAAAACCATCTGACAGAGAGTATTGAGCATTAGTCTCAAGAGGAATATCAACTATCGTGTTGTCAGTGAGACATGCACGCTCAATCAGATCAGCTATATACTTTGACTGAGATAAGAGATAACTTTTTGGAGAATAAGCAACCTCAATGCTCAGAAAGTAACGTAGCAAACTCAAGTCTTTCATAGCAAAACAATGAGGCAACTCAAACTTTAAAAATTCAATCCCATCACAATTATCATCAGTAATGATCATGTCATCAACATACAAGGATAATAAAA
Organism: Begonia masoniana; assembly: GCA_022432975.1. Classification (NCBI taxonomy): domain Eukaryota; kingdom Viridiplantae; phylum Streptophyta; class Magnoliopsida; order Cucurbitales; family Begoniaceae; genus Begonia; species Begonia masoniana. The sequence continues at coordinate 4,735,909 of CM039503.1, read as the reverse complement.
TACAACCTGCACTCGTATGCCGAACAAACATGCAGAATCGTGATGACTAGGACAGAAACCAAGTAAAGTGATCAATGTGGAGAACTTTTCAAACCAAGCATGATGTGGTTGTTTGAGACCATAGAGAGCTTTACGAAGCCGACAAACTTCACCGGGTTTGTGGGCAACACCTGGAAGGGGCATCATATAAACTTCTTCATGAAGATCATCATTTAAGAAGGCATTCTTGACATCCATTTGAGATATTCTCCATTGATGAACAGAGGCAACCACAATCATAGTGCGAACAGTCGCCATCTTTGCAACAGGGGCAAAGGTCTCTTCATAATCCATACCATACTCATTGGAGTAGCCCTTAGCAACAAGTCGGGCCTTGTATCGTTCAATGGATCCAACGAGAACCAATGGTACTTTTTTCGTATGGCAAAGGTACCAAATCTCATGTATGAGTCTGATGAAAAACAGTAAGTTCTACGGCCATAGCATCCTACCAAAGTGGGTCACGAACAACCTCTCTATAGGACAAAGGCTCAAAAAGACGACGTACATAAGTAACAAATGAAGCAAAGGAACTAGAATAGAAAGAATAAGCAAAATCAGGTTGCTTAGGAGACTTACGAGGTTGAGTTGACAAACGAGGTGGACGAACATCTGCAATCTTATAAGTTGATTCAATGGTCATAAGGGTAGGAGAATGAGAGGTAAACGCCTCGGGAACCAAAGTATCAGACTCTGTTAATCTATCAGTAGAAAAAGTTGGAACTAGTGGATGGAGTTCTCTAACTGTCGATATCGAAAGGATCAATGTGAATGAGGTTGGACTGTGTAATATGATGTGAACTAGCAGGAATGGAGAAGAAGGGAATATGCTCTAAAAACACAACATGACGAGAAACGTACAATTTTTGACTGACCGGATTAAAACAAAGGTATCCCTTCTGACTAACACCATAACCCAAAAAGACATACAGGGACAGGACCGAGAGAACAATTTATTACGCTCGACATGGGGTCAAAGGACAAAAAAAGTACAACAAAAGATTCGTAATGAGGAACTAATCAGGCGCATGCACATACAACTTTTCAAATGGAGACAAACCTGAATTATGAAAAGTAAGAATTTTATTAATCACATGAGCAGTGGTAAGAATCGCTTCCCCCAAAACTCACTAGAAACATCGGCTGACAACAAGAATGAGCGGGTTGTTTCAACAAGATGTCGATGTTTTCTTTCAGCAACTCTATTTTTTTTAAGAGTGTCAGTACAAGAGGTTGATGTATAGTCCTATCTGAAGCAAGTAAATGAGAAAAATCTTTAAAAGTATATTCACCCCCCAAATCACAACAAAAGCACTTGATGACGGCTGAATGCTGTGTTTTTACAAGAGGCTGAAAGATGGTGAAAATGGTAAGATAATCAGACCTACGTTCATAAGATAGACCTAAGTATAACGAATGTAATTATCAACAAACAAAACATAATATCTTGAACTCCCTTCTGTTGGAACAGGAGAGGGTGCCCAAACATCAGAATACACAAGATCAAAAGGAGTAAATGATAAGGAAATACTCTTAGAAAATTATAAGACTGAAAATTTTGCCAGTTTACAACCACTACAATCATAAATGTCATGATTGTCTAAATGTTCTAAAGCTCCTGTGGAGACCAAAAACTGTAAATAAGATGTCGAAACATGACCTAAACAAAAATGTCATAGATAAAAATCAGAAGACCAACAGCTCAAACGAAAAGAAGGCATATCCACACTAGAATTTGCAACATCTGATACTTTGAGTTGATCTAAAACATATAGTCCCCACTGCCTACGACTTGTCCCAATCATCTTTTGAGAACGTGGGTTCTGTACAGAACAAATGGATGAAGTAAATGAGACTAAGTATCCAGACTCACATAATTGACCAACAGAAATAAGACTGAGAATAAAACTAAGAATATAATAAACATAAAAAAGAGACCGGAGATGTAACAATGAAATCAACACCTACTAATGGCATAAAGGAGTCAATCAGCAGTCATAATTGATACAACAGAATTAGGAGACAATGAAGCAAAAGAAGACAAATTTAGAGACATGTGATGAGAGACACCTGAATCCAAGACCCATACCGAAGAAGATATACCTGAGGAACCAGATGAGGACAAACTTTTATGAGAGGCAGCAGACATAGCATTGGGTTGTGAGGCAAGGAACTGCTGAAACTGCTCAAACATGGATGAATCCAAAGACGGGGCAACCACTGCATAATTGCACTGAGGTGGACGATATGTCCATGGAGTAGATTGCGGCATGAGCGGCAATTGTTGTTGCGGCGGTGGGGGTCGTTATTGTTGCTGTGATTTACCTTTATTCAACAATAACATACATTGAACCTTTCAATGACCCTTCTATTTACAAAAAGCACACTCATCATGAGAGACCTTAGATGCCAACCTATTTTGGTTGCTAGCCATAGATCGCTGTGGTACTACGAGGACAGATTGAGGAAGAGGTAGGATAGTCTCCTTATCGGCCTGAGACTTAAGACGAATCTCCTCAGCTAACAGTTCGTTGACCACCGAATCAACCGAATGGAGAGGAGTACGATGTAGAATTGTCTCACGCAATCCCTCAAAATCATGACGAAGGGCCATTAGGAATTGGACCAGACGCTGTGATTCTCTCTGGGCGATGTAAGCTGGGAATGCGCGTAGTTCTGATGATTCTGTTAATGCCAACTGGTCCCATAACGCTGACATGGCTGAGTAAAAGTCTTGAATACTCATATTTTTCTGTTGAAGAGCCCGAATGTCTGTCTCTAATTGATACTGTTTGGCAAAGTTATACTGTGTATATAACCTGGCCAAATGATCTCATACCTCTTGAGCAGTTTTATACTTTGCCAACTGAACACCAATGGAGTGTGTGGCAGAGTAAAAGTCTTGAATTCTAATATTTTTCTGTTGAAGAGCCTGAACGTCTGTCTCCAATTGATACTGCTTGACAAAGTTAGACTGTGTATATAACCTAGCCAAGTGATCCCATACCTCTTGAGCAGTTTTATACTTTGCTAACTGAACACCAATGGAGTGTGTAATAGAGTTGTTAATCCACGTAATAATCTTCGAATTGTCAGACTCCCAAACATCCAGTAAGGTCTCATAGTCAGTGGCCTTAATGTCTGTAGGCTTAACTCGCACACCTGTGACATAAGCCCACATTGATTTTCCACGCAAGAAATTCTTCATAACATAACTCCAATACGAGTAATTTTTACCATCCAATTGAATACTAATCAACTGAAGGAAATCATCCTTACAACCAAACATGATTAGGAAGAAACAAGTTATGTTAAGGGTAACCAGACAAAACAACCAATTTAAAGATTTTTCAACCAAAAGCCACACACCATCAAGCTTTGTTAAGGTTAAACCCCGACAAAAATCAAAGAGCAACTGCACAAATCAGAAAAAATACCAAAAGAATAGTCAACCATTTCTCCTTTCCCCAAACATCCAATTACTCTAAACCTGTTATGTTTCTGCGCTTCAGCGAAACCTCCAAGCCAACAACAAAATCAGGAAACTCTATCACAACAACGAACCAAATTGATACATAAACCGTGAATCACCAACACCCAACTCGTAGTTGATTCCTCATTCAAGCAGACTTGGGCGTAACCTCAAAAAAACAGAAACTAGTAGTCAAAATTGCCAGACTTAGAGCTTTTCCGACTGACTTCCAATGACGAGCCAAATGATTCCCCTTGCGAACCCACTGTCATCCATCCAACAGCATGACTGAACAACTCTCTCTTCAACGCTCTAATACCATGAGAAAACAATGAGGAGAATACGGTGCTCTGTATATTCTCACGAAGAGATGTACCAAAAGAATAGATATTACAAAGAGAGTTATAAATATAGGTTAAACATCGGGAACAAGTTAGTAAACTAGCCCCAACTAATAATAATATATATGCTAACATTAGCAGGTGCAGAAAATTTACAGAATCCATATTTAGAACCATGAAATTACTCGCTATCTCCTGGGCAATATTGGAGTTGTTCAATACACTTAAGTACCAAAAAGTAAAGCGCCAACAAAGTCTAAAATGCAGTTAATTGCCTCAGCCAAACTTCAGGGACCAACAAGTTTCTAGACTGGTAAACAGACTGATACAGATAAAGTAATACGCCCAACAAATGGCCACTTAGACAATGCAATAGAAAAGGTTCCGTGGGTAATTCATTTGAATTGCTTCCATCAAAATCTAATGATAATTCTACATTTTTCTAATGTTATATTTATGATACCAAGTTAAGGAATTAGAATTTTTTAGTCAGTGTGATGCATATTAGCCATCACTACTTGCACCAAATGGAAGACAGAGTTACATTCTACTGATATACAAAAAACTACTAAAGCTTCAAAGCAATAGATGACTAACTAACTTGATTCTTTTTTATTAAGCATTGTGAGACTAGATACTATTATAATAATAAACAGGAAATAACTAGTCATGCAAATATGAAAATTCTTGCTTTTCCACTCATAACGAAACTATGGTTGTGTCTGTAAATGAATTCGGACTTATATCTTTCATTAGTTACTTCAATAGTCTGTAGGTAAAAGGTCACGAATACATGAATGGACGAAATTTTGGAGCGGAATTGAGGTGGATGAGCTCTAGCAATAGATGGACACAATTCATTCTTTTTGTAAGAGCAACGAGTCATTTTCGTTAGCGTTTAAACTATATTTTTATCCCCCTCATGAAAATAGTTGGTGGTTTAAACACTACAGAAACGCGTATAAAACGAAATTGTTCATTACAGCATCTCATTTCCCCACCCAATTCAAAATCAAATGCACAATTCTATCAGCAGGTAATGAGATTGAAAAAGAAAAAAGCAAAAAGATCTCGTTCACCACCAGCATAACGACTTGTGAATCTCAAAAACCCAAAATTTACTCAGACGTCAGATTACAACGAAAAAATTAGAGAAAATATATATTATGAAACAATTCAAACTTCATATAACTCATAAATCTTCAAATAACGTTTCTGAAACTCGACACGAATGCTTAGTCACGTTCAAATAAGGCTAACTCGTTCCTATTCAACATCACGCTCAATAATTAAAAAAAGAAATCTATCCAAGGAAAAAAAAAAGCGCACCGGAAAAAAAAAAAAAGTTATTATTGGACGCATAAAGTACTACTTTCCTACAATGTTGGGAACAAAAAGGACAAAATCGAAAGAACAGAAACCAAAATGAGAAACAGACCTTCCAAACGAGTCCAAAAAAAGAGGCTCTTCCAAAACGGACAACTAGGGTTTTCAGAGAAAAGGATAGTCTCGGAGAAAGAAGAAGGTGGAGGAGAGCAGAGGGAATAACACCTCCCCTTTCCTCTTCCGGGATAAAAGCGTAATAATTTGATAACCCGTGGTCCTTTTCGTCTCTTGCACTTTCATCCAGATTTGGACATTGCCCAGGTTTCTGGCGCGCTTTTCCTACTGAACAGAAAAATAGCCATTTCCAGATAGTTATTTACAATTATATCCTCCTCGGTATCTCCGTAGATTCTGTTTCATTGGGTCCACGCGGAAGCTTTTCATTGGATCCCCGTTCAACAACCTAACTTGTATTCTCGTTGGTCAAAAAAATAGACGAATAATTATTTCTTCAAACGTTCATTTTCAGATTCGTTACAGTGATTATCTTAACAATTAAAACACTAATCAAGATTAAGACGATAATCAGCAGCCGATAAGAAATTTCTTGACCATGTAATTGAATTGATCTGGGTATTCCATCTGGGGAATGTGACCCGACTTCTTAATCACCTCCAGCTTTGCCTTCTCTCCGATTAATCTGTCATTAGCAAAACAATTAATTCTTTATCCGACAGATTTCACTGAAACTGAGAATGGAAGAGAGTAAAGGAGGGAAATTTACTGGGTGAGCTCGGCCGCCATCTCCAATGGAAAAATATTGTCGTGCTCTCCCCATATAATCAGAACTTCCTGTTACCAACCGGAAAAAAGTTTCAGCTCATCGGAGCGGAAATGGAATTTGGTTTGTTTGGAGGTGTGAGAACTAGACCTGATGAAGAGGAGAAATGTTCGCTGTGTCCTCCCTTCCGATCGTCAGTCCGTTAAGTAGTTCCGTTTTCTCCGGCCTGTTCTTCGAGTAAAATGTCTGCGACCATTGATAATTCCCTTTTATTTTTAGTTAATTTTCAAGGAAAAGCGATCGAAATTCGGCGGAATTAGGAAAGAAGAGAGGGAGTAGGTGAAAATCAGACTTTTACGAAGTCGTTGAAGAAGAAATCAGGTATCATTGCCGGTGTGCGATTATACGCGACAAACGCCATTAGTCTCCGGAGCTGATTCGCCGTTTCTGGCAGCAGAAGATCCTCAATTTTCTCTACTTTTGCCCTCTTTAGTAACTCCTCGCCGTCTTTATGTCTCTTGTTGATCCCTGAGCTGGCAATTATTACCTTCCCTACTCTCTCCGGAAACAGCCTCGCCACATGATACGACACGATTCCGCCGTAGCTAGTTCCCATCAGGTGAAATTTCTTCAGTCCGAGCTTTTCTGCCAGCTTTCCGACGGAAGCGGCCTGAAAGAATTCTGTCCTCTCCGATGACCTGGTGGTGGAGTCGCCGAAGAAGACGAGATCGGGAACGTAGACATCGAATTCAGACGTCAAGAACTGTACCTGATTCTTCCATTGAAACATCGCGACAGGACCGAAGCCGTGAAGCAAGATGATCGGAGATTTTTGCGCTGTTCGATTGGGGTTGGGTTTGGGGCCCCAAAAGGCCATGGTCGTTACATCGTCGATGTCAATTGCATGCCGATTGAGACCGGCGGAAGTGAAGCAGCGACATAGATAGCGGCTGTAGAGAGAGGCTAAGCTCAGAAACGAAGGTACCATTTTTGGCTAACTGGTGAAGAAGGTTAAGTGAAATTTATACTCTCACATTCCATAAATTATTATTATTATTATTATTGTTAATTTTCTTTTATATATAAATGCCACCCAGTCAGTGAGTGACACGTGTTAAATAAATTTTACTTAGTAATTGTATTTTTTTTAATGGATTAAACTTCAAAATTCATTAAATCAAAAAAAATATATATATATATGTTATCACTGTAACTAAGTTCTAAATTCAGACTTTAAATTGCTCGTTAATTAACTTAAATTAATCTGAAGTTCTCGTCTTCCTAACTTAAATTAATCCGTACGTATAAACACTTGTTACGTCAATTTTGATACATTAGTCGAGACGTAGATAAGTTACCACTAGTGTTGCGTGAATTCAAGCTTGGAATTTGATTGCCCGGCTTGCTTATTCACCAATACCTCTTGAATAGTTGCTCTATCTTTGTGATTTTATTTTATTTTTTAGGACTAGACATTTATATAACAGCTGAGTTGGGTAGGCAAATAATGTAGACAAACGCAGAACGAATAAATAGGTTCAGTTATTGGTTGAGAGTATTCAGATTTATTGAGGGTGGACAAGTTAGGTGGGTAATGCAGAGTAGATACATCAAATCAATAGTCAAGTCCTGCACCAAATATTTGTCATTTTATGTTATAAATAAAATATTAATGAGTTCACCAAGTAGATCAATGCATTGACAGGTATGACTCCGGTAGCTCTCTCATTCACGTTCGCGTGGTCTATAATAATAGTTGTCCTTTTAACTAATTGTAATAATAAATTCAACTCCTGTTGTCACATTATTTGGAGAGTAAATTCTACTTTTAAATCACTTAATTTCTTATTACTACCGTTGAAAGAAAATTTATGTATATGTAACGCCCCAAGTTATCTGAACCCGGTTTACTACTCATAACACTGAACCGAATCATGACGTCTTGATGCTAAATTTAAAATTTTACTCGATAGCCAAAATTTGACTTTTTCTAAAATTTCAAAATATATAAAACCTGCAGCGGAAATAATTCTAAACAACAATGTAGTAAATCAAAACTATAAATCATGGTTTGAAATGTTAAGAGATAATCGGCAGTTTGGAATTAAAGTTTAAAACTGTGGAATACTAGGAAAAGTCGTGGAAGTCTAACGTATCTGCCGATGAGCAAGGCCAACGGAAGAAGCAGAAAAAAAAAAACAAAAGGTTTCTACCGATGACGTGTACAAACAACGCGATGCCATCTGCCGATAACGTCGACGCAACACCATCTGCCGATGAAGTCAACATAACTTCATCTGCCGATGAAGTCAACATAACTTCATACACCACTCCATCTGGCGATGAAGTCAACATAACTTCATACACAACTTCATCTACCGATGAAGTTAACATAACTTCATACACGACTCCATCTGCCGATGAAGTCAACATAACTTCATCTGCCGATGAAGTCAACATAACTTCATCTGCCGATAGACTTCCATCTTCCGATAGATAACTCAACCATGACTCAACATCTACCGATGAACATCATCTACCGATAGAGAACAAAACAACATCTCACCAACTCCTCGTTATAAAACACTACTCCAACTACAGAAAGGATTTACTTACTCTACTGAAATCATTCAAAAACGACTTAACCATTGCATTACTCAAAAATTCAGTAAAAACAATGTTTTCAAAAATCCAAAAAAAATACCAATATCAGAAGATTCATAAAATGTATTCAAAACTTTGAGACCACTACTGTCATAAATTTTTTAGAAAAACATCTATACTGAACTAGTCACTCTCAACTCAACACCTGCAGCCATGAATTAAACCGCCTCAACAGATGACCAAACCGATGCCTAAAAACGCTCTTCCAACCAGCCTAGTCCTCATGTTGATCGGTAAACATACCTTCAGTAACTTCTTCACCTACATCACAAAACTCATCTATTAGCCTAATGCTAAGCAAGTAAAGCAATGAATGAAATGAATTACTGAATCACAAATCTCCTAGACATGTTGTTTCTAATTTCTCCTCTCTGTTGTATACATAATCGTGCTCTGTTGATCCCTCTGTACGATGGGAGAGTGGATCAGTCATCCCCCAAAGCATACATCCTCTGATCTCAATTAAGGGGCGGATTAGTTCCCTTAACAGTTAGCTGGTCTGATCCCCCTGTAGGATTGGGAAGTGGATCACTTTTCCCAAAACCTCAATCCTCTGTTCTCAGTTAAAGGGCGGATTAATCCCCCTTAACAGTTGTTCTGATCATCCTGCTCACACTTACCATGCGTTTCATGTAAATTCATTTTCGTAATTCTTTCAAAAACATGATGCATGACAACTGGAAAATAAACATACAAAGCATACATAAGTCCTACTGTTTTGTGATGTAGGCCCGAAGGCACAAACAAACTCTACTTACCTGGATTCTTGGCGAGTGCTCGGTTAGGAGCTTCTTCGGGATCTTTCTCACCTAGAACATAAACAGAACATTAAGTCAACCTATACTAAACCTCATTCTAAGACATTCAGAAAACCTAAGGGAATAGTTGGGAGTTCTGATCGCCAAGCATTACTGATTCTATGCTAAACCCGAACTTACTCACTTTCCTGATGAGTTCCCAAAATACATATCCAACACTCCCCTATACAATCTTCCTTAGTTACTAAGTCAGAAAAAATCGAGGTAGAAACTTACCTAGCTCGGCGAACGGACTCGGGGAAGGAAATCGCCTGGGAAGTCTGCTGGTTTGAGCTGAAAGCCGAGAGCAAGAATGAACAGTGGCGGCTAAGCTCAATAAATTTCTTTTAAATAGGTTATCCACTAATAAGTTTTTAATTTACCATAATGCCCTTTGCATATCCATTCATTAACCTAATCCATATTTGCACATCTTAATTTGACAAATTAAATTGGGTTTAATGGAACCGGGTGCTACAGTCTACCCTCCTTAAAAGAATTTTTGTCCTCAAAATTCAATACCTGAATAACTCTGGATGTTGGTCCATTATGTCTTGTTGGCGCTCCCATGTTGCCTCCTCTGTGTTCTGATTGTGCCACAAGACTTTCACCAGCGGCACTTCTTTGTTGCGTAGTACCTTTACAGCATAATCCAGAATCTTTACTGGCTTCTCCTCGAAGGTAAGTGTAGGTTGAATTTCGATGCTTTGCTGTTCAACAACTTGGGACGGATCCCGCACACACTTCTTTAACATCGAGACATGAAACACGTCATGTATCCCTCCCATAGAAGCTGGTAGCTGTAACTGATAGGATGCCTTCCCAATCCTTTTCAGAATTGAGAAAGGACCAACAAATCTAGGATTCAGTTTGCCTCTCTTTCCAAATCTCACAACTCCTTTGAATGGTGATACCTTAAGAAAAACTTCATCGCCTACTTCGAACTCTAATTCTCTGCGTCTTCTGTCAGCATAGTTCTTCTGTCGGCTTTGAGCTGTTAAGATCCTCTGACGGATGAGAGCAACCTTCTCAATAGTCTGCTGCACGATGTCAGGACCAAGCAACTGTGCTTCACCAACTTCGTCCCAATACAAAGGTGATCTGCATTTTCGTCCATACAATGCTTCATATGGTGTCATTCCTATTGTTGCTTGAAAACTGTTGTTATAAGAAAATTCCACCAAGGGCAAATACTTGCTCCAAGAACCTTGAAAATCCAAAACACATGCCCGGAGCATATCCTCTAATGTTTGAATGGTTCTTTCCGATTGTCCATCTGTTTGAGGGTGAAAGGCTGTACTGAAGTTTAGCTGTGTGCCCATGGCTTTATGTAAACTCTTCCAAAATTTGGATGTGAATCTAGAGTCTCGGTCCGAAACTATAGTAGCTGGAACTCCATGTAGTCGCACAACCTCATGCACATACAATTCGGCTAGCTGATTCATAGAGTAAGTCATCTTGATGGGTAAGAAATGGGCTGATTTGGTTAATCGATCAACTATCACCCAAATTGCATCGTGTCCTTTTACAGTCCTGGGTAATCCTACAACAAAGTCCATGGTTATCTGCTCCCATTTCCATTCAGGAAGTGGCAATGGCTGCAGCATCCCCGCAGGCCTCTGATGTTCAGCCTTAACTTGTTGGCAGATCAAACATGATCCTACATGCTCAGCTACACTCCTCTTCAAACCAGGCCACCAATAAGTTTGCTTAAGATCTCTGTACATCTTTGTACTTCCAGGATGAACGAGAACCTAGAAGAATGAGCTTCAGAAAGGATTTCGTCACGAAGTTCTTTATTGGCTGGTACAAAATATCTATTTCTGAACTTAAGTATTCCATCATCAGTATAATTGAAGTCCAAATTGTCCGTAGAATCCATGCTCGACTTGAACTTTTTACACTCCTCATCAATGTCCTGGTTTTCTTTTATCTTTTCTAGAATGGTAGGTTTCAAGGAGATGGCAGAAAGCATAGCTGCTACATTGGACACAGTTTCTAGGTTAAACTTATGAAATTCAGTCTCTAAGGCCACCGGCATATCCAGAATCAAAGCTGAGGCTGACGGTATTACTCTACTTAATGCATCAGCCACCACATTGGCCTTACCAGGGTGGTATTTAATCTCAAAATCGTAGTCTTTAACAAACTCCAACCATCTTCGTTGTCTCATGTTTAATTCCTTCTGCGTGAAAATATACTTCAGACTTTTATGATCTGAAAATATTTCACAAGTCTGTCCATACAAGTAGTGCCTCCAAATCTTTATGCAAAAACCACCGCAGCTAATTCTAAGTCATGCGTAGGATAATTCTTCTCATGCACCTTTAATTGCCTAGAAGCATAAGCTATGACCTTATCATCTTGCATCAAAACACAACCAAGTCCAACTTTGGAGGCATCGCAATAAATACTAAACTTACCATTTTCGACAGGAAGGGTTAGTATTGGTGCATTAGTCAATTTCTGCTTTAAGGTTTGGAAACTGAACTCACACTCCTCAGTCCATGCATACCTTATGTTCTTCCTAGTTAAACGAGTGAGGGGTGTTGCAACCTTTGAGAATCCTTCAATAAACTTCCTGTAATACCCTGCTAACCCGAGAAAACTCCTAATATCGAAGCATTCTTTGGTTGAGGCCAGTCCTTGACTGCTTGAACCTTGGCTGGATCAACGGATATTCCGTCACCCGAGATCACATGACCCAAAAAGTGAATTCTGTCCAACCAAAATTCACACTTGGAAAACTTGGCGAAAAGCTGATGCCGTTTCAATGTTTCTAGTACTAAGGTTAAATGCCTTACATGGTCATCCTTATTTCGTGAATAAATCAAGATATCATCAATGAATACAATGACAAACTTATCTAAAAACTCGTGAAACACTCTATTCATAAGATCCATAAAGGCTGCTGGTGCATTTGTCAAACCAAAGGACATAACCAAAAATTCGTAATGTCCATATCTCGTGTGAAAGGCAGTTTTTGGTATATCCTCAGATTTAACCTTTAGTTGGTAGTACCCCGATCTTAAGTCAATCTTAGAGAAAACTCGTGCACCTTGAAGTTGGTCAAACAAATCATCGATCCTAGGTAATGGGTACTTATTCTTGATGGTTAACCTATTTAATTCACGGTAGTCAATGCACATGCGCATTGATCCATCCTTTTTCTTAACAAAGAGAACTGGTGCACCCCACGGCCAATAACTCGGCCGTATGAATCCTTTTCCAACAGTTCCTCTAACTGTTTCTTTAATTCCTTGAGTTCCGTTGGTGCCAATCTGTATGGATTCTTAGATATAGGTTCAGCACCAGGATAGACATCCACCACAAATTCGATCTCTCTATCAGGTGGTAAACCAGGCAGGTCATCAAGGGAAACTTCAGGGAAATCTTGAGCTATTGGAACCTTTTGGAGACTCGGTTCTCCTACCAGCTTTGTGTCTAATACGCTGGCCAGAAAGCATGAATACTCACTGCATAAGGAAGATCTAGCACTGAAAGCGGCTAAAACAGACATCCTCTTATCTTTCTTCGAGGCTTGGAAAGTGTGTCTTAAACCACCAGGGGGTTGAAAACTAACTAAGCCAGTTCTACAATCTATTGTAGCATAGTGCTTAAACAGCCAATTCATTCCTAAGATTACATCAAATCCCATGATCTCTAAAATAATGAGATCAGCAGGTAGGTTCTTACCTTCTACTGTCACTACACTATTAAGCAGCATACGACTAGAGCGCATGCGTTCGCCAGAAGGTAAAGCAACATTAAACATATGCTCAGAAAGTGAAGGCTCAACGTCTAATTTATCAGCAAATGCAGACGCTATGAAGGAATGTGTTGCACCTGAATCTATTAAAGTAAAAGTAGGCATAAAATTGACTAGTATGGTACCTGACACAACAGCAGGCTGATCTTCATCACCCGATTCTACCATGGAGACTATTCTTGGCTTAACATTCACAGGGTCATTCTTCAGAGCTAGACAATCCCTACTCATGTGGCCAACTTTATTACAATTATAACAGCGAAGGACTCTGGGCTTTGGGCAATCCTTAAGCAGATGCCCGGTCTCCTCACAGTTGAAACACTTCCCCGCGCTAATTCTACACTTTCCCGGTGAAATCTTAAACACTTTGGGCATTGAGGGAACTTCCTAGTATCTGGTGTCTTCTTCACCTTCCCTTGACTGCCCTGGCCCTCACCGGGCCTCTTCGTTCCCCTGTGATGGTGTGGCTGGGTGAACTTTCGTGGAGCTGCACTAAACCCAGCACACTTCATCTCCGCCTCTTCCACTTCTAATGTCGTGGACACTACTTCACTGTAGGACAATCCTTTTATACCCGAAAACTTGACTCCTCTATAAATCTCAGGTTTCAGCCCATGCACAAATTGGAACACTTTATCCTCATCTCTGCGTGCGAGGTGTCCGGCAAACCTTGATAGGGATTCAAACTGTCGGCTGTAATCAGCTACGGTTCCTGTCTGTTTCAAGTTCATGAACTCCAACTTCTTTGTGGTCTGTACCGTACTGTTAAAATACTTCTAATAGAAAATCTCCTTAAATTGCGTCCAAGTCATCGTAAGAACATCATGGGTGGTCTCCATCGTTTCCCACCAAAGTTGAGCATCACCGGCAAGGTGGAAGGTTGCCAAAATGACCTTTTCTCCTTCTCCCACATTTGCACACCTAAACATGCTTTCTATCTTTTCAAACCATTCCTCGGCCACAATTGGATTAGCTGACTTTCCATCAAAAGTGGGTGGTCGCAACCTCCTAAACCTCTCTCCTGCCTGTTCATTGTTGGAACCCGAGTTGGCACTCCCTTGTACCTCTCGGTTCAGTAGCAGTCCTAACTGATCGGACTGCTGGCGCATCATATCAGATTGCTGGCGTACCAAGTCTGTCAGCTGCCTGATCACACCAGAATTCTCAGTACTCTCCGGGTTTGGTGTCCCCCTCTGTACTCTCGGTCTACCCGGTTGTCTAGACATTTTACTATATCCCTGTAAAAGGTTAACTATTCTCATAAATATCTAATAACTAAAACTAACATAAACACTTACAGTTGTTGGAGTACTTCCATGCAACGATCGGCACTGTTGAGTAATTCTTTGAACGGTTTAACCAAATGGCTCTGATACCAACTTGTAACGCCCCAAGTTATCTGAACCCGGTTTGCTACTCATAACACTGAACCGAATCATGACGTCTTGATGCTAAATTTAAAATTTTACTCGACAGCCAAAATTTGACTTTTTCTAAAATTTCAAAATATATAAAACCTGCAGCGGAAATAATTCTAAACAACAATGTAGTAAATCAAAACTATAAATCATGGTTTGAAATGTTAAGAGATAATCGGCAGTTTGGAATTAAAGTTTAAAACTGTGGAATACTAGGAAAAGTCGTGGAAGTCTAACGTATCTGCCGATGAGCAAGGCCAACGGAAGAAGCAGAAAAAAAAAACAAAAGGCTTCTACCGATGACGTGTACAAACAACGCGATGCCATCTGCCGATAACGTCGACGCAACACCATCTGCCGATGAAGTCAACATAACTTCATCTGCCGATGAAGTCAACATAACTTCATACACCACTCCATCTGGCGATGAAGTCAACATAACTTCACACAACTCATCTACCGATACTATCCTTACCGATGCAAGTTAACAACTACAGACTCCATCTGCCGATGAAGTCAACATAACTTCATCTGCCGATGAAGTCAACATAACTTCATCTGCCGATAGACTTCCATCTTCCGATAGATAACTCAACCATGACTCAACATCTACCGGATGAACATCATCTACGATAGAGAACAAACCAACATCTCACCAACTCCTCGTTATAAAACACTACTCCAACTACAGAAAGGATTTACTTACTCTACTGAAATCATTCAAAACGACTTAACCATTGCATTACTCAAAAATTCAGTAAAAACAATGTTTTCAAAAATCCAAAAAAAATACCAATATCAGAAGATTCATAAAATGTATTCAAAACTTTGAGACCACTACTGTCATAAATTTTTTAGAAAAACATCTATACTGAACTAGTCACTCTCAACTCAACACCTGCAGCCATGAATTAAACCGCCTCAACAGATGACCAAACCGATGCCTAAAAACGCTCTTCCAACCAGCCTAGTCCTCATGTTGATCGGTAAACATACCTTCAGTAACTTCTTCACCTACATCACAAAACTCATCTATTAGCCTAATGCTAAGCAAGTAAAGCAATGAATGAAATGAATTACTGAATCACAAATCTCCTAGACATGTTGTTTCTAATTTCTCCTCTCTGTTGTATACATAATCGTGCTCTGTTGATCCCTCTGTACGATGGGAGAGTGGATCAGTCATCCCCCAAAGCATACATCCTCTGATCTCAATTAAGGGGCGGATTAGTTCCCTTAACAGTTAGCTGGTCTGATCCCCCTGTAGGATTGGGAAGTGGATCACTTTTCCCAAAACCTCAATCCTCTGTTCTCAGTTAAAGGGCGGATTAATCCCCCTTAACAGTTGTTCTGATCATCCTGCTCACACTTACCATGCGTTTCATGTAAATTCATTTTCGTAATTCTTTCAAAAACATGATGCATGACAACTGGAAAATAAACATACAAAGCATACATAAGTCCTACTGTTTTGTGATGTAGGCCCGAAGGCACAAACAAACTCTACTTACCTGGATTCTTGGCGAGTGCTCGGTTAGGAGCTTCTTCGGGATCTTTCTCACCTAGAACATAAACAGAACATTAAGTCAACCTATACTAAACCTCATTCTAAGGCATTCAGAAAACCTAAGGGAATAGTTGGGAGTTCTGATCGCCAAGCATTACTGATTCTATGCTAAACCCGAACTTACTCACTTTCCTGATGAGTTCCCAAAATACATATCCAACACTCCCCATACAATCTTCCTTAGTTACTAAGTCAGAAAAAATCGAGGTAGAAACTTACCTAGCTCGGCGAACGGACTCGGGGAAGGAAATCGCCTGGGAAGTCTGCTGGTTTGAGCTGAAAGCCGAGAGCAAGAATGAACAGTGGCGGCTAAGCTCAATAAATTTCTTTTAAATAGGTTATCCACTAATAAGTTTTTAATTTACCATAATGCCCTTTGCATATCCATTCATTAACCTAATCCATATTTGCACATCTTAATTTGACAAATTAAATTGGGTTTAATGGAACCGGGTGCTACAGTCTACCCTCCTTAAAAGAATTTTTGTCCTCAAAATTCAATACCTGAATAACTCTGGATGTTGGTCCATTATGTCTTGTTGGCGCTCCCATGTTGCCTCCTCTGTGTTCTGATTGTGCCACAAGACTTTCACCAGCGGCACTTCTTTGTTGCGTAGTACCTTTACAGCATAATCCAGAATCTTTACTGGCTTCTCCTCGAAGGTAAGTGTAGGTTGAATTTCGATGCTTTGCTGTTCAACAACTTGGGACGGATCCCGCACACACTTCTTTAACATCGAGACATGAAACACGTCATGTATCCCTCCCATAGAAGCTGGTAGCTGTAACTGATAGGATGCCTTCCCAATCCTTTTCAGAATTGAGAAAGGACCAACAAATCTAGGATTCAGTTTGCCTCTCTTTCCAAATCTCACAACTCCTTTGAATGGTGATACCTTAAGAAAAACTTCATCGCCTACTTCGAACTCTAATTCTCTGCGTCTTCTGTCAGCATAGTTCTTCTGTCGGCTTTGAGCTGTTAAGATCCTCTGACGGATGAGAGCAACCTTCTCAATAGTCTGCTGCACGATGTTAGGACCAAGCAACTGTGCTTCACCAACTTCGTCCCAATACAAAGGTGATCTGCATTTTCGTCCATACAATGCTTCATATGGTGTCATTCCTATTGTTGCTTGAAAACTGTTGTTATAAGAAAATTCCACCAAGGGCAAATACTTGCTCCAAGAACCTTGAAAATCCAAAACACATGCCCGGAGCATATCCTCTAATGTTTGAATGGTTCTTTCCGATTGTCCATCTGTTTGAGGGTGAAAGGCTGTACTGAAGTTTAGCTGTGTGCCCATGGCTTTATGTAAACTCTTCCAAAATTTGGATGTGAATCTAGAGTCTCGGTCCGAAACTATAGTAGCTGGAACTCCATGTAGTCGCACAACCTCATGCACATACAATTCGGCTAGCTGATTCATAGAGTAAGTCATCTTGATGGGTAAGAAATGGGCTGATTTGGTTAATCGATCAACTATCACCCAAATTGCATCGTGTCCTTTTACAGTCCTGGGTAATCCTACAACAAAGTCCATGGTTATCTGCTCCCATTTCCATTCAGGAAGTGGCAATGGCTGCAGCATCCCCGCAGGCCTCTGATGTTCAGCCTTAACTTGTTGGCAGATCAAACATGATCCTACATGCTCAGCTACACTCCTCTTCAAACCAGGCCACCAATAAGTTTGCTTAAGATCTCTGTACATCTTTGTACTTCCAGGATGAACGGAGAACCTAGAAGAATGAGCTTCAGAAAGGATTTCGTCACGAAGTTCTTTATTGGCTGGTACAAAATATCTATTTCTGAACTTAAGTATTCCATCATCAGTATAATTGAAGTCCAAATTGTCCGTAGAATCCATGCTCGACTTGAACTTTTTACACTCCTCATCAATGTCCTGGTTTTCTTTTATCTTTTCTAGAATGGTAGGTTTCAAGGAGATGGCAGAAAGCATAGCTGCTACATTGGACACAGTTTCTAGGTTAAACTTATGAAATTCAGTCTCTAAGGCCACCGGCATATCCAGAATCAAAGCTGAGGCTGACGGTATTACTCTACTTAATGCATCAGCCACCACATTGGCCTTACCAGGGTGGTATTTAATCTCAAAATCGTAGTCTTTAACAAACTCCAACCATCTTCGTTGTCTCATGTTTAATTCCTTCTGCGTGAAAATATACTTCAGACTTTTATGATCTGAAAATATTTCACAAGTCTGTCCATACAAGTAGTGCCTCCAAATCTTTAATGCAAAAACCACCGCAGCTAATTCTAAGTCATGCGTAGGATAATTCTTCTCATGCACCTTTAATTGCCTAGAAGCATAAGCTATGACCTTATCATCTTGCATCAAAACACAACCAAGTCCAACTTTGGAGGCATCGCAATAAATACTAAACTTACCATTTTCGACAGGAAGGGTTAGTATTGGTGCATTAGTCAATTTCTGCTTTAAGGTTTGGAAACTGAACTCACACTCCTCAGTCCATGCATACCTTATGTTCTTCCTAGTTAAACGAGTGAGGGGTGTTGCAACCTTTGAGAATCCTTCAATAAACTTCCTGTAATACCCTGCTAACCCGAGAAAACTCCTAATATCGAAGCATTCTTTGGTTGAGGCCAGTCCTTGACTGCTTGAACCTTGGCTGGATCAACGGATATTCCGTCACCCGAGATCACATGACCCAAAAAGTGAATTCTGTCCAACCAAAATTCACACTTGGAAAACTTGGCGAAAAGCTGATGCCGTTTCAATGTTTCTAGTACTAAGGTTAAATGCCTTACATGGTCATCCTTATTTCGTGAATAAATCAAGATATCATCAATGAATACAATGACAAACTTATCTAAAAACTCGTGAAACACTCTATTCATAAGATCCATAAAGGCTGCTGGTGCATTTGTCAAACCAAAGGACATAACCAAAAATTCGTAATGTCCATATCTCGTGTGAAAGGCAGTTTTTGGTATATCCTCAGATTTAACCTTTAGTTGGTAGTACCCCGATCTTAAGTCAATCTTAGAGAAAACTCGTGCACCTTGAAGTTGGTCAAACAAATCATCGATCCTAGGTAATGGGTACTTATTCTTGATGGTTAACCTATTTAATTCACGGTAGTCAATGCACATGCGCATTGATCCATCCTTTTTCTTAACAAAGAGAACTGGTGCACCCCACGGCCAATAACTCGGCCGTATGAATCCTTTTTCCAACAGTTCCTCTAACTGTTTCTTTAATTCCTTGAGTTCCGTTGGTGCCAATCTGTATGGATTCTTAGATATAGGTTCAGCACCAGGATAGACATCCACCACAAATTCGATCTCTCTATCAGGTGGTAAACCAGGCAGGTCATCAAGGGAAACTTCAGGGAAATCTTGAGCTATTGGAACCTTTTGGAGACTCGGTTCTCCTACCAGCTTTGTGTCTAATACGCTGGCCAGAAAGCATGAATACTCACTGCATAAGGAAGATCTAGCACTGAAAGCGGCTAAAACAGACATCCTCTTATCTTTCTTCGAGGCTTGGAAAGTGTGTCTTAAACCACCAGGGGGTTGAAAACTAACTAAGCCAGTTCTACAATCTATTGTAGCATAGTGCTTAAACAGCCAATTCATTCCTAAGATTACATCAAATCCCATGATCTCTAAAATAATGAGATCAGCAGGTAGGTTCTTACCTTCTACTGTCACTACACTATTAAGCAGCATACGACTAGAGCGCATGCGTTCGCCAGAAGGTAAAGCAACATTAAACATATGCTCAGAAAGTGAAGGCTCAACGTCTAATTTATCAGCAAATGCAGACGCTATGAAGGAATGTGTTGCACCTGAATCTATTAAAGTAAAAGTAGGCATAAAATTGACTAGTATGGTACCTGACACAACAGCAGGCTGATCTTCATCACCCGATTCTACCATGGAGACTATTCTTGGCTTAACATTCACAGGGTCATTCTTCAGAGCTAGACAATCCCTACTCATGTGGCCAACTTTATTACAATTATAACAGCGAAGGACTCTGGGCTTTGGGCAATCCTTAAGCAGATGCCCGGTCTCCTCACAGTTGAAACACTTCCCCGCGCTAATTCTACACTTTCCCGGGTGAAATCTTAAACACTTTGGGCATTGAGGGAACTTCCTAGTATCTGGTGTCTTCTTCACCTTCCCTTGACTGCCCTGGCCCTCACCGGGCCTCTTCGTTCCCCTGTGATGGTGTGGCTGGGTGAACTTTCGTGGAGCTGCACTAAACCCAGCACACTTCATCTCCGCCTCTTCCACTTCTAATGTCGTGGACACTACTTCACTGTAGGACAATCCTTTTATACCCGAAAACTTGACTCCTCTATAAATCTCAGGTTTCAGCCCATGCACAAATTGGAACACTTTATCCTCATCTCTGCGTGCGAGGTGTCCGGCAAACCTTGATAGGGATTCAAACTGTCGGCTGTAATCAGCTACGGTTCCTGTCTGTTTCAAGTTCATGAACTCCAACTTCTTTGTGGTCTGTACCGTACTGTTAAAATACTTCTAATAGAAAATCTCCTTAATCTGCGTCAAGTCATCGTAAGACATCATGGGTGGTCTCCATCGTTTCCCACCAAAGTTGAGCATCACCGGCAAGGTGGAAGGTTGCCAAAATGACCTTTTCTCCTTCTCCCACATTTGCACCCCTTAAACATGCTTTCTATCTTTTTCAACCATCCTCGGCCACAATTGGATTAGCTGACTTTCCATCAAAAGTATCTGCCGATGAAGTCAACATAACTTCATCTGCCGATGAAGTCAACATAACTTCATCTGCCGATGAAGTCAACATAACTTCATCTGCCGATGAAGTCAACATAACTTCATCTGCCGATGAAGTCAACATAACTTCATCTGCCGATGAAGTCAACATAACTTCATCTGCCGATGAAGTCAACATAACTTCATCTGCCGATGAAGTCAACATAACTTCATCTGCCGATGAAGTCAACATAACTTCATCTGCCGATGAAGTCAACATAACTTCATCTGCCGATGAAGTCAACATAACTTCATCTGCCGATGAAGTCAACATAACTTCATCTGCCGATGAAGTCAACATAACTTCATCTGCCGATGAAGTCAACATAACTTCATCTGCCGATGAAGTCAACATAACTTCATCTGCCGATGAAGTCAACATAACTTCATCTGCCGATGAAGTCAACATAACTTCATCTGCCGATGAAGTCAACATAACTTCATCTGCCGATGAAGCCCCAAGTTATCTGAACCCGGTTTGCTACTCATAACACTGAACCGAATCATGACGTCTTGATGCTAAATTTAAAATTTTACTCGACAGCCAAAATTTGACTTTTTCTAAAATTTCAAAATATATAAAACCTGCAGCGGAAATAATTCTAAACAACAATGTAGTAAATCAAAACTATAAATCATGGTTTGAAATGTTAAGAGATAATCGGCAGTTTGGAATTAAAGTTTAAAACTGTGGAATACTAGGAAAAGTCGTGGAAGTCTAACGTATCTGCCGATGAGCAAGGCCAACGGAAGAAGCAGAAAAAAAAAACAAAAGGCTTCTACCGATGACGTGTACAAACAACGCGATGCCATCTGCCGATAACGTCGACGCAACACCATCTGCCGATGAAGTCAACATAACTTCATCTGCCGATGAAGTCAACATAACTTCATACACCACTCCATCTGCCGATGAAGTCAACATAACTTCATACACAACTTCATCTACCGATGAAGTTAACATAACTTCATACACGACTCCATCTGCCGATGAAGTCAACATAACTTCATCTGCCGATGAAGTCAACATAACTTCATCTGCTGATAGACTTCCATCTTCCGATAGACAACTCAACCATGACTCAACATCTACCGATGGACATCATCTACCGATAGAGAACAAAACAACATCTCACCAACTCCTCGTTATAAAACACTACTCCAACTACAAAAAGGATTTACTTACTCTACTGAAATCATTCAAAAACGACTTAACCATTGCATTACTCAAAAATTCAGTAAAAACAATGTTTTCAAAAATCCAAAAAAAATACCAATATCAGAAGATTCATAAAATGTATTCAAAACTTTGAGACCACTACTGTCATAAAATTTTTTAGAAAAACATCTATACTGAACTAGTCACTCTCAACTCAACACCTGCAGCCATGAATTAAACCGCCTCAACAGATGACCAAACCGATGCCTGAAAACGCTCCTCCAACCAGCCTAGTCCTCATGTTGATCGGTAAACATACCTTCAGTAACTTCTTCACCTACATCACAAAACTCATCTATTAGCCTAATGCTAAGCAAGTAAAGCAATGAATGAAATGAATTACTGAATCACAAATCTCCTAGACATGTTGTTTCTAATTTCTCCTCTCTGTTGTATACATAATCGTGCTCTGTTGATCCCTCTGTACGATGGGAGAGTGGATCAGTCATCCCCCAAAGCATACATCCTCTGATCTCAATTAAGGGGCGGATTAGTTCCCTTAACAGTTAGCTGGTCTGATCCCCCTGTAGGATTGGGAAGTGGATCACTTTTCCCAAAACCTCAATCCTCTGTTCTCAGTTAAGGGGCGGATTAATCCCCCTTAACAGTTGTTCTGATCATCCTGCTCACACTTACCATGCGTTTCATGTAAATTCATTTTCGTAATTCTTTCAAAAACATGATGCATGACAACTGGAAAATAAACATACAAAGCATACATAAGTCCTACTGTTTTGTGATGTAGGCCCGAAGGCACAAACAAACTCTACTTACCTGGATTCTTGGCGAGTGCTCGGTTAGGAGCTTCTTCGGGATCTTTCTCACCTAGAACATAAACAGAACATTAAGTCAACCTATACTAAACCTCATTCTAAGGCATTCAGAAAACCTAAGGGAATAGTTGGGAGTTCTGATCGCCAAGCATTACTGATTCTATGCTAAACCCGAACCTACTCACTTTCCTGATGAGTTCCCAAAATACATATCCAACACTCCCCCATACAATCTTCCTTAGTTACTAAGTCAGAAAAAATCGAGGTAGAAACTTACCTAACTCGGCGAACGGACTCGGGGAAGGAAATCGCCTGGGAAGTCTGCTGGTTTGAGCTGAAAGCCGAGAGCAAGAATGAACAGTGGCGGCTAAGCTCAATAAATTTCTTTTAAATAGGTTATCCACTAATAAGTTTTTAATTTACCATAATGCCCTTGCATATCCATTCATTAACCTAATCCATATTTGCACATCTTAATTTGACAAATTAAATTGGGTTTAATGGAACCGGGTGCTACAGTATAAATTAATTAATTATAATTTATTACATTAATTGTACTTTAATTGCTTTAACTATACACCAATCATTGATCGACAAATATTTTAAGACAGTGGAATAATAAAATAAATATATCATTATTCTTAAAAGAAAGAGTATTCCATCAAAATATTCATAATTTGTTTTTGAATAAAGTCTAATGTAGTTCGTAAAGGAAGTATTGACGTGATTTCATACGCTCAATCAGTCTGAATGCTACGTAACAAACATAAGCCAAATGATGGAACCAAAAAACCTGATTTCCAAATGATGGAACAAAAAAAACCTAATTTTCATCGGAGCAATTCATAAATCTCGCATTTTATATGATATGATTATTAAGAATATCATTTATTGAAGCGTTACAAAAATGTAATCACGATATAGTGAAATTAACTCATTTAACCTAATAATTGTAATACATTTAGGCTAATTATTTATTTAATTTTTATGGCGCTCTTGAAATTGTACTTAATTTTTTATAACAAGAATCAGATGAAATTATGTAAAAGAATGAAAGTTAAATTAACATAGAATTGAAATAATAATATCAATAATATTATGTAAAAGAATCAGAGCATGGGTCGATTTGGTGACAATCAAAAGGTCTCGACTGACAAATTGTTCATGAAAATTACAGAAAATGCTACACTTACAATCAAACAACAAGATCTAGAAGTTTCTATTTGTGTATCCTCTCAAAGCCATTGATAAACTGGATGAATTCTTTTCTTATCTTGCAACTCTACATTTGATTAATTTTTAAACATACTGACTAAAGCAATGCCAACTTGATTTTCACTGTAAACACTCAATTTGCAGATTCTTGAATTTTTTCATCGATGATACAAGTTCATGATATAAAGATCTAACAAGGAAGAGATGTACGAACCAGATTATCAAGATTTTCCAAGAACAAAAGGGGAAGGGATGAAAGATGAAGAAAGGATTCTACATTTTCCTACTCTGTTTCTTTATCAGGCACAGGCACAAGGATTATCAGCCGCAACAGTAGTATCATCGTCCCCGCTCCTAAACGCCAAATACCCAACCGTAAGCCCTATTACGACTGCCACAAAGACGCCTCCGTTAAAGGACATGATCGAAAGCATCAGAAGGTATCCGATCGCTGAGTTCACTCCAAACAGAGCAGCTCCGGCGAACCTAACTGCTGACCATTTTCCGGATCCGATGCCGATGAATTTAGATTGGAGAATTGGAACCTGGATCTGCGACGGAGAAGTGCTGCCGGACGAAAGTAGCTTCAGGCGGACGCGACGGTTCTCCAAATACTGGTAAAAGGCTGAGAAGATGACGCAAGCTAGTAAGGTGAGGGCGTAGCCGGTCCAGGATTTGGTTCGCCATGAGTCGAAGAGGAGAGTCACCTCTCTGCTCCAGTAGAATGTCATGTGCATCATCGTTGCTCCCCGGCGGGAATTTCAGACGGAAAGACTCAGATCTAGTTTTGGTGAAAGGGAACGGTGAGAGTGACAAGAAGGCAGTTGAATCGCTCGAAGGGACGGAACATGGTTGGTTTCGGTTCTCTCCTTATAGTTTGGTTTCGGTTCTCTCCTAATCCGACAGAGCGTAATTACACAAATACCCTCCCAAATAACATATAATTATAATAACGTTATAATCTCTAACACATTAGCCTTTCTTTGTAAAGAAAGGCTAAGGATGAGATCAGCTGCCACGTCAATGATAATTGAACCGTACATTTGTCCTCTTGATCTTGATCTTGATCTTGATCAACCGCTGCGAAATTACAATTACCGGTTTCTCCGACGCGTCGTCCAAACGCACTTCTAAACGCACTGTCGGTCGATTATGTGTTCGCGTGGCATTACCGAAAGAGCGGGCCCCACGGAAATAAATTAAATGCTAATTATCTCTAAACTAATTAAAAGCTGACGAGGGGAACAGAGAAGTGATTAGTTAAATCCATTTCCCTAATCCCGATTAGGGTTATATATTAGTTTTAAATAATGAACAACTAGAAGGGTGGACAGAGACAGAGGAGGAGAGAGAGAGAGAGAGAGAGAGAGAGAGAGAGAGAGGTCAAATCGAGTGGCGCAAAGGTTGGGTGTCTTCTTTTATTATTTCTGTGGTGGTGGTGGGGTGCTGGTGTGTGGTATTACCCAAGAGGGTTTCAACCAGAATACACAGAGAGGGGTGGAGAGACAAGAGGTATCGGAGCTTTCATTATACTCTTCTGCTGGACCGGAGTTCTTTGATTGAAGCTCGATTTTAAGGCTTTGTTCTTTTTTCTGTTTCTGGGTCTTCTTCTAAGCTTATATCTGATATTGTCATCCAATTACCGCCGATGGATCCCTTCGATTTGTTTCGCAAAGGTACAACGCCCCCATTTTCGCAGGTTTTGAACTCAAGATTTGGGATCTTTGATTTTATCATTCTGCTTTCTGATATTTGGGTTTTGTGTGAATTGCTTGGTTGTTTTGGATTACTCGGGTTTCACCTTCCTTATTTCAGCTTTTTTTGGGGAATTTTTGTCACGTTGATTGTCAAGATCTATGAAACAGGTGGCTTTTGAGTTGTGGAGATGATGTGCTTACGGTTGCTCTATTTTTTTTTTTTTATTCGCTTCCATTTCTTTTATTATTTATTGGGTTGGTGTTAGATTTTAGTTGTTTGGTGTTATCTTTACTGTTCGATTTAACTAGCTTGTCTACGGCAGTGCAATTTTTTGTCTCCTGTATCGGTTTTCTTCTCACTGTTATTGATTTTTTTCTTACCGATATTGATCTTCTTCTGACGGTGAACTTGTTCAATTCGTTGAGTTTTGATGGTGTTAATTGTCAATATTGGCATTTTTGGAATGTGAATCATGTTTCAGATTTCACTATTTCATCCAATCTCTTTTCCATTTTGCTTTGTTTGTCTCGGTTTTTTCAAAACTGCATTTATGTTGCTTCACGCTGTGTTGGTTGTTTGAAAAGTGCATGCTTGTTATTTCGCTTAGCTAATAGTTACTGAGAGTTTAAGACTGTAATTAATACTACTGAGAGTTTAATTCATCGGAATGTGTATGTTGTACCTGGTTGATTCTATATGCTAATTGCTATCTCTTATCTCTGGTAAATATAAAATATTATTTTATCTCCAAGTATTCTTGATTCCATTTTTCATTGTCATGAAAAATTGAAGAACATTCAAATAATTTGGATGCATCTTCATCAAGTTCGTAACAATTTGGCAGTTTATATTATTTGTGATGAAATGCTTCTATGAAGATTTCTTTTTTGGACCGTGTTCTGGGTCTGCTTATCATTATTTTTTCCTGTCTTTGCAGGATTTGGTTGAAACTTAACTTGTTCTCATTTAGTATGTAGAGGTTGGCGTTTTAATTTTAGTGAATAATGAACTTATCCAAGAAAGCAACCCACACCAACGAGACCAAGTTAGGCCTTACAAGCAAAGGAACGGCTTTGAATCCTAATGCTGCTGAGTTTGTTCCTTCTGGTCTCAGATCATCATCATCGTCATCCACAAACACCGGCATAGTAGATGGAAAAACAAAATTCACTCCCACTGGGACATCAGGAAAATCAGTTCTAGACAGATCAGAATCATCTATCTCAAAAAATTCAGATGAAGAGGCCCATCAATATTGGTGTCATCAGCTCCCCGATGATATTACACCTGACTTTAATGTGATGAACGAAGATGAATCTCAACATATAGGGAGCCTTTCTCTAGCGAGCTTGTCCTTGCAGGATGATAGTGAAACTTCCATCTTTCCTACGTTGACAGGAAGTGGATATTTGTTGAATGAGCAGCAAGATTTATCAAAGTACAACGGTACTACCAGTACTACCAATAGCTTCGTTGAAAATTTGAGGCATGCTTCTTCCTCAGAAAAAGAGCTGTCTTCTGTGAGTCTCTTGCATGCTAAGCCTTGGGAAAGGAAAGGTTTAAATAGTAATCAGCTTTTTAGTAAGGGTCGAGAGGGGGCTTTTTATGGTGTAAAATCCAAACATGTATACATGAATGACCCAGGTGAACAATCAGTATTAGATGATACTGGTGTGAATACAATGGAGCTTCTGGCCTCACATTTCCCTGGTTTTGCATCCGAGAGCCTTGCACAAGTTTATTTTGCCAATGGCTGTGACTTAAACCTGACTATTGATATGCTCATACAGTTAGAGGTATGCTTAGTTGCTCACACATTTGTCGTAGCTTGCTTGTTTCCTGCATGTGGAAACTCAGGTGAAGCTATGATTTTGGAATTCTTACTCATAGGTTGAAGATGATAAATATTACTTTTTTTTTCCCTTTTTCTACAGTGATTGTTGAAGTAATGGGCTTTTTTTTTTTTTTTTTTAATTTACTTTGTCAAAGACAAGGTCAAATGAGTGTATAACTGAAACCTAAATATCAAACCTCAGTTTTTATTGTATCTTTCCCTCTGACAAAAATAAAAAAGTCGTGGGGTTGTATTTGCTCCATTTAAGTTAATATAGGCAAATCTCATTAGTTTGTTGGTGACTCTGGAAAACAATACTTCTTATGCCTCTTTTGTCAGTGAAGATCTGGCTTTCTTTATAGTTTTTGGGTGACACATTTCAACATTATTTTCATTGTTTCCCTCCCATCCCCAAGTTACTTTAGATTATTCTCATTTTAGTTTATTATTATCACTGCTGCTGATTAAATTTGCTTGAGAGTTCTGTCATCCTCATGAGCTTCACCTTTTTGATGTGTCTGGGGATTCACCTATCTGTGTAATATTGCTACTCTTCTATGAAGAAATTATTATGATGCTGGCACCAATAGCTTCCCAATCTCCTTCTTACATTGGTATTTTAATGTTGGCTGTACTTACAAAATGTGTAGCTTCAAGTTGAGGGAAATTTCAATCAGAGTCCAAACTCAAAGACCCCCAATCTTACTGCAATGGACTTTCCAGCACTTCCTTCTCCAAATGGCCTAAATGGTTCTTTGAAATATACAGAAAATGACTTCCACCCAAGTGCCAATCGTCATCCTTCTTCTGAAAAGGACAATATGCTCATGTTTAAGTCTAGCTCTTTCATTCCTTCTAGAGGTCCAGGTGACTTTGCTTCAGCTGTTCGGAAGTTGGCGTCAAATGACTCAGCTTTGTGGAAATATGAAAACAATGGTTCTTCTGATGCTGCTATTGGCTCAAGTAGAAATTCCCATATTTTGGCTGGTGCCTACACTAATGGGAATGGAAGAAGCATCTACAGTGATAGGTTGCAAAGTAGTGTATCATCACGGAAAGCTTCTCTCTGGCTTGAAACTGGAGATGCAGTTGGTATGACACAAACTCTTGTGTTTGTATGATGAAACTATGATAAATCTCCTACATGCTGTTTTGACACTATTGAGTTGGCAGCAAACATGTATTCTGAGCAGAGGGAAGAAGCCCGTGACCATGCCCGCTTGCGCAACGCATATTTTGATCAGGTATGTGGTGGAAATTCGTAAACTTGTCATTTTTTTAGGCTTAAAAAAATTGTTAATCCTACCCCTTTACCTCCTTTCTGGCATTGTATTATCAGAAGCCATGAGTTGATGCCTGAATATGTGTTGTGAGGTGTACTTGTTTTGATTTATGAATTTGAAGCTCGCTGGTTGGATTGTCAATGTAGCTTGTTATGTGCTCTGTGGAGCTTATTTTGACTTAACAGTTGATCAACTCATTTCAAATATTGCTCTCAAGTGTGAAATATCTCTATAGATCGGGAATTGATGTAAAATTTCTGAATTTACGGTGCTTTTAACAGGCACGTCAGGCTTACCTCATTGGGAACAAGGCTTTGGCAAAAGAACTAAGTGTAAAGGGCCAGCTTCATAACATGCAAATGAAGGCTGCCCATGGAAAAGCTCAAGAATCTATTTACCGGCAGAGGTTTGCTCTGTCTTCTCCCCCTAACGATCAGTATACAATTTATGATGGTTAAATGTCGTGTAGAGAAGAGTCAAATACTTGTTTCCTTGATTTTGAACTGGTATGAGCGATGTAAACAAAGTTCAACTTGGAAAACCCAATTTACTGCTAGTTTAATCTTAAATCCGCCTTGATGTAATTATTGTACCTGTCCTTTGTCTGCTGCCCCACCGCTTGAAAAATTCAATCTCATTTGCAGAGACATTACAAGTTGAATTACTCAAGACATGAAGTTGATAATGTAGAGCTATAAGTAATGAAGCCAGAGGACGGCTACTTTCCCAGTTGAATTTTTTTTTTTTGCATGCAGGAATAATAACGCATCATCTAGGATTCTAACTATCTGCCTGATACCATAGATTCTGTTCTGCTCTTTGTTTGATGTACTTGTTTCAGGAACCCAGTGAGTGGAACAGATATGATGGGCAATGGAAGGGGATCAGAGAGGATGATCGACTTGCATGGACTGCACGTTACCGAAGCCATTCACGTGCTGAAGCATGAATTGAGTGTGCTGAGGAACACAGCTAGGGTGGCGGACCAGCGTCTTCAAGTTTACATATGCGTCGGGACAGGTCACCATACCAGGGGCTCTCGTACGCCTGCTCGTCTCCCCATTTCCGTTCAGAGGTATCTACTCGAAGAAGAAGGTCTAGACTTTTCAGAGCCACAACCGGGGCTGCTCCGGGTGGTGATATATTGAGCAAGCAAAATGACTGTGAGAGGAGGTGTAGGAGTCTTTTTTTTGACAAAGTAAAAAACCTGTAAAAGTCATAGTCGTTATCATAGTCATTCTTGTATATGGAAATAGATGGAGAAAAAATATATCCTTGAAAAGAGAAAAAAAAGAAGAGAAAAACTGAGAGGAAAGCCATGACTCTAGGTAAGAAGACAGTAGGAAAGAAGAAGAGGTGGAAGAGGATAAGCTGTATCAGTCAGTTGTCTTCTAACTTTTTTATTCATCATTTTGTTCAATGTTGTACTTTAAAATTTTCATTCCACTGTCAATTCCTTTCTCTCTCTTAGTTGTAAACTGATAGAATTTCAATTCAATGACACCAAGTTCATGGTCGACAAAGCTTTTCGTTATCCTCTGGAGAAAGTTGAATTTTGAGATTTGCCTCATTTAAAGTTGCAGTGAACTCTTGGATTCTCTTCTTTCATCATGCTCCGATTAACAGCTCATACAAATTACTGTTGTTTTCAACCGAAACCCGTTTCAACATTTCAAAACTTTTACGACTGCCTAAGAAATCGATCCTTTTGAAATTAACATTTCCTTGTTCTGCAGTTGCTCTGCTCGAGTACACTGCTCGGAGCTGGTCGGCATGCTTTGAATCCGTGTGAATTGCGGCTTCTACTTCATGAATCGACATCTTCTCCTGCAAGAGCACCGTGACACTTTCATTCTATAGAAATCATCTTCGAATCATAAATTTAAAAATTGAAAGACAAAAAAAGAAACAGATATGCTGAAGCAACTGTCCATACTGAATTAATATACCTGATAGAAAGCATGAATATAATCCAACACTCGCAGACATGTAAAGCCATTCTTGCTAAAAAATGTTCTTGAAGAGGGACCCATCTCGGTAAATCGATCCACCGGAAACAGGATAGTAAGGAAATGGGTTTTCAATATAACTTCAGATTTCTCACTGCCAAGGAAAGGAACCAAAAAGGAAACAGCTGAGATGAGAATAATCAGAATCTCCTCCAAGCTCAATTATATCATTCATCTTTAGAACATAAAATCATATATTTTCATCCAAATTAAACCATTAAGATTAACAATAGTGAAACTAAGAAACTTGACTCCAAGTGCTCCCAGTACAATATTGTCTATTTTGAGCCGGAATTCGCATGGATTTGTGTTTGAAATTAACCCAAAACGCGTTATAGTAAGGAGGAAGAAGACGCCATAGAAACTAACCCACGTAATTTACAACTTTTAAATATCATAATATAATATTCCTTTTCAGCTTTTATATATCAGATATGGGCCTCAAATCTACTATTAACATGGTGATAGACAGATGCATGCTGAAGAGAAACTAAACGAGCAAACAAGTCTTAGAAATCAACAACCTTTCAGTTAGCATCCGGGTTGAATTTGCAAACGAAGCTTCCGATTCTCTTCCGTATCTTTTTGCGTCGAAAAAGTCTGAATGACGCTCACTAACATCTTCACCACTGAAAGAATCCATGTAAACAGAAGCGGATGAAGTCGGCTCAGATATCGACCAGCAGACCGAACCCAGAAGGTTACTAGGGGTCAATGGACGTATTGGGATTTGACAAGTCTGTAAGGATACCGATTGTTGTTACAAAAACATCGATAAACTTACAAGTCTAAGGAAAAGTCACCTGCATCCGGTGAGTCCGACGATTTCTGACTCCAATTTTAGCTGAGTTGACAAGCTGTTCCCGTTCTGCTTGACTTGATTTACCGTTAAAACTTTTTTCATTTTCAGCACCCTTTTCCTTATTTATCACCTGACAAAAAACAGTTGCTGGTGTAAAATATTGTGTTAATAAGCAAATAGTTTATGGCAGTTCACTCCACATTTTGGCAATTATAGACATTCAATTCCTTTCTCCATGATTAGCAGCATAGTAAAACCCGAAACTATTAGAGATTTACAACTAAGTCCTTTCACACTGCTGCATGATATCGACTGCATAATTTTTTTTTTTTTTTTTTGCACAAGAAACTTTGTATTAAAAACAAAAAGTCATAAGTTGTCGAAGAGAGAGACAAGCACCCGACCAAATGACAACTAATGAAAAATAATTTTCTTCTGGTCGGAAAGTACCCTCTTAAAAGGGTAGCTTTCAAAATATTTGGAACTATATCCAATAAGTTATTATTTAGGTACTTATCCTAAAAAATGATCTCATATTAACTAGGCAGTTTCAACGCTGTTTCTACAAATAATTAATTGTTACCCATGTTGCTATATGAGATATGAATTATACTTATCAAAGAGCTAATGGAAAAACTGATTCTAACATTCAATCTCCCTAAGCTTAGAGAAAGAAACCATGATTTCGGGCAAAAAAAAGAACTATACCTCTTTGGCGATGTCATTTTGAAAATCTTCAAGCATCATGCCGACCTGCCTAGCCAAGTCAGCAGACATATGGACTAACTTTTGCACCCGTTTTTCCTTCGCTGTTTTCAGGATCCACATTGGCTGAAAAACATCAAATTCCATTTACCAAAATGTAAAAAAATCAATATAAAGAAGACATGTAGCTCAATGGGGTGACCAGAGAATTATAGAGTTCTGAGAAATCCTTGGAGAGAGAGTTCACTAACAGACAAAGGGATAAGTAATTCGAATTGAACGGTGACATAAGATCAGTCTATTTCCGACATCATTTTCATAATTCCGACTTCGTATGAAGGTCATGGTTGATATTGTCACCATCATCAATATCACCACCATCATCAATAAGAAAACATTTAGGCTTATTGAGAGGGGTTTTTTTTTTTTTCTTGAAATAGTAAGCAACTGGATGCAAAGCACGTACCGTAACTAGGCTGCTCGAATGACCAAGATAATTCTGAATCGAAGTCGCTTCACAAACCACGTGACTGGTGCTACAACCAACAAACCAGTTGTCCACCAATGAGGCACCTTCTCTAGCAGCAGTTTCAGCAACCTTAAATTATTCATCAAACATATGACAAGGTTTCTTGACAGGTTTAGTCAAAATAGTAGCACAAAAATATCACACATGCGAATAGATCGAAGCTAATTCACCATAGACATCAATAGAGAACCCATTTCTCACTAGTTTACCTTTTTTCGAAGCTCAAGAGAAATGTTTTTATCAATGTACAAGGATTGACCAGAAAGATTTGGAGGATGCTGTTCTCGAATCGTGTCAAAATGATTCTTTTCATTGGTTCCTAAAGGAAGACAGGAATTTTCAGATCCGGAAATAGGTTTGTTCGATCCATATAAGCGTAATATACCATTTTCTTCCACACCCTTGACACTATATCGTGATTCGCTCATCTTCACTGCCATGGATTAAAATAAGTTAACCATCAGAAAGCATGTTGAGAAAATCATTATAAGTAAAGATGTCTTATAAAGACTCTTACCGTTTCTCTTACAACTATCGACAAACCACCCGATTGTAACAACAAAGAGTCCATTTCTCGATCCATGCATCAAAGCATGATCAAATTTGCGTCCACACGAGCTGTAATACTGTCAAGCTTATCAAAAGCCTTTATGATATTCCTATATACTTAAATAGTGTTGAGATTTTCAAACCATCCTTTTAGGAAATCTTTATATTTTTGCAGCATAACTCAAAAGGATATTTGGACCACCAAGTGAGTACATTGAGGATGCAAGTTGGGGCTGTACCGACCGCCTAATCTCTCAGTTGCTTCCATCACTTGTTTCCGTGCTTCTGTCGAACAAAACGAGAGATTTGACTGGCAACTCAATCACATATGTTCAAACCACATTAATATATCGACCAAGCGATTAATTAGTACTACAAAAAATTTGATCTCTTTAACAAAAGTTAAAGTTCCTTCAGAAGCTCAAAGTGGGGACAATAATAGTAATCTTAAAATTACAAATATAATGAAGTAACAACATCTAATCGAGAGTTTATTTGAAATATCTTTATTCACCGTGAAAAATTCAATAATCCAGAAAGTATAGCGAAGACCTCAACCAAATCAATCAGTAAATAGCAAATAGTTACGTACCTTTGGACAAACCGGTAACGCAGATAATGAGTCCGGTAAATGGACCGTTTGATAGAGGTTTCTCCGGTTCAGACACCAGAGAGGATGAAGCAGGAGACATTGGCTCTAATGGTTGAGTACCTCTGAAGGAACACAACGTAGATGAAGACCCAACAAAAATTCTAGAACACCCTTTGTTGTTTATCACCTCAACTTCACGACCACCCATAAGAGCTACTCAATCATTCAACAAAAATGTACAGATTAAAAACTACACACGCACAGAGAGAGAGAGAGAGAGAGAGAGAGAGACGAACAAGAGTACTCACCCAACTCCTAAAAATGGACAAACAACGGGTTTTGAGACGTAAGAGAATATACCCATTACATGAAAGGAAACAACTATGCCTAATCCGAAAAAGGGTCGAAGAAAAGGCAAAAGTAAATCAAGTAAAACTAAATTTGTTCATAGGCGGGAAAAAAATCGAGGGAAAAACAAATGATCCCCAGTCAGATAAGTGAAGCGATTGAAAACTGGAGACAGAATGAACACAGAAAAGGAAGCGGTGCAAAAATGGAAATTAGAAAAGGGAATCGGATAGGAAGAAGAACATGGCATGGCATGGAAAAGCAGTGGATTCAAAAAGTGGGTTGAAGACAAAGAGTGAATTTTGATGAAAGGTTTCTCGCATTGACACGAAAAGGAGAATATTTTGGAAAGACGTGCTGTTTTGTGACTGCAAAAAGTGTAGTTTGATTCGCTTACTCGTCGGAGTCCGAAGAAAAAGTGGAAAATAGGAAGAGAGCAGACTTCAAAGTTGCCTGAAGATCTTTCTTTGGTTCCAAAAACGGGCGTAGCCATTCATCGTAATAACAATATTAGCCATTGCCAATTCCACTCGATATCAAGGAAGAATTTTTAAAGTCTACAACATCGTAAAACGACAGTAATCATGAATTTCATCTTTTTCAAGAGATACCTCTATAATTCTGCATGAAGAGGAAAAAACTCATTCTGGATGCATTAGCAGACTCCTAAAAGCCACACCCACTTGTCCGATCAACTGATAAAATTTTCTGTTTTATCTAGCTCCTGCTTTAAGAAAGTGGAGAAACAAGATTTAGATACGGAATAATATTGCATTGCGATGAATCAGATGACAAGAAGTATTTTTGGGTTGTGGAAGATTTGGGTCTTTTAAGACATCGGCTTTAATTTAAAGTAATGGACAAACGTCGAGAAGAAGCTGATAGCAATGAAACACGAAAGGCTTTCATAAAAGCTGTTGAAGAATGATGTATTCAAGTGAGTGCCTACTGCCTACTACCAGAGAGAGAGAGAGAGAGAGAGAGAGAGAGAGAGAGAGAGAGAGAGAGAGAGAGAGAGAGAGAGAGAGAGAGAGAGAGAGAGAGTCGACAATCAGAAATGAGGATTCAAATCTATTCCCTACTAGTATGAATCACGATCATCAGGTAATATAATTCACTTTACGTCTTAACCTA
The DNA here is from genome assembly GCA_022432975.1 of Begonia masoniana. Taxonomy (NCBI): domain Eukaryota; kingdom Viridiplantae; phylum Streptophyta; class Magnoliopsida; order Cucurbitales; family Begoniaceae; genus Begonia; species Begonia masoniana. Next base: position 4,700,256 of record CM039503.1, on the reverse strand, counting down.
TTACAACATGTTTTAAGCTAACGTCAAAAACAAATCTGTGCATGATCTGAACTACCGTTAAGAATAAATCTGTGCAAAATTCAATTTAAAACAGACAATATTATACTATGAACACTAGAAGATTTTACCGGATGACAAGTTTTTAAGTAACTGTCGGCCAACTGTTTTTATGAATCAGGATGTTATTATCGGTAACTACACATTTAATTTATTATTCATTTATCGACCAAAATGATCTTAAACCAACATAAATTACGCCGTCCAAATGCTGACACCTATCGGTATTCTTGACATTATCTTCACTAGTTGCCAAGAAAACCAAACCAAAAATGACAGCAAGAGCATAATTGGAGCACCGCACCCTTTTCATGCAAGCAGGACAATGGCAAGAATTTCAATCAGAGGATGGGCCATGATTTGCAGCTTCTGTTCAGAAGTCAATGACTAAAGCAGAAAAGTGTCTATCATGGACTTGAATAGAATGCAGTAGTTGAGAGACCAGACCATTTCAGCATCAAATTCATTGCTTCAACACAAGAACACTAATCAAATGCTACAACAAAAAGACACCACACCCAATCCACACTTAATGATCAGGACCAGCTTCTGAATCATATCATACTTAAAACTACACAAAAAGCCTTAGCCTTAGGCCTTAGCGTTGTGCTTTTTTATAAGCACCGAAGCATATTAATCGAACGAAGATACAATATAAGTGACTAATAATAAAGATCGATAGTTGACTCTTTTTCCTCAGAGATAATAACCTTGGCTTTTGTGTTCAATAAGATGAAAACAACAATCAGCCTCATCAAACAAGATGAGCCAACCAAATGAAACATGCTTGTTAAAAACGATTCGAAAGAGACGGGAACGATGAAAAAATAGCATATACAAGTCAAGATGCGTTTAAGCGGAACTAAGGACGCCAATTCAACGAGAAAAGAAAAAGAAAGACAAGGACAATAGAAGTTACAGAAACCATAAGGCCACATCATTGTTTTTCCTCCTCACGCAAGAAAAGAAGAAAAGTGCTTAGAATATGAAGTTGACCAAGGACTTCTTTTTCTGGGTGGGAAAAGGAAAGTGGGTGGCTTTGAAGCACAAAAGTTAAAGTGGTAGGCTAAGTTAGAACTCGTGCTGTTTCAAAATAAAAGAGCTGACTTTCACTTACCCAGAGAATACTTGATTGTGCATCATCAACTTAGGAGATCTGCCAAAGAAAATCAATTGTTAATGCACAGGATGAAAAATACAACAAAAGAACATAAAGCGGTCGGCCAATACTCACCAGGAAAGGGCCAAAAGAAAAATGAATCGGGGAACAATTGGTTTTCTAATATTTTAGGAATTTCCATAGCTTATGTTACACAAAGTATCAAATTCAATGCAAACAAATCAGTACAATTAGCACAGACACGACAATGACGCAGTTGAAATCAGCTTCGCAATGGGGAATCTCATTGCCTGAAGCGGCTAATGTTGAGGGAACCAAATGAGTATTAAGCTATCAGCCGACCTTCTTGGAGATACATAACTTTCTGACGGCATCTGACTTCACTTTGCATCCAAAAGAGAGAATTTCAAGAAACAAAGCATCGATTTCTTGCTCCTTTTTTTCATATACAAAGAAAGCTCCGAAAGCAATTAGAAGTACTGCAATATCAAAATATCTGTTATTAGAAATTATATCTAAAGTTTAAATTAAATAGGAGAATCTTTCCAGAGAGAGAGAGAGAGAGAGAGAGAGAACCTATAAGAAATAAACTTTGAAGTGACACGGCTGGAGTAAAGCTTACTACCAACAGGAAGATTATAACCTGTTGGCACCAAAAGTATATGTAACATGAACAGATTCAGAAATTGGAAACATTGGCTGATAAATAAAGACTGAGAAAACATTATCAATTTACTAATTTCTTATATATGCTCATCTAGAGAGTAAAAGGAAAAAATGACTGGGAAAAAAATCCAAGAGTGGCCTGAGACTTGAGGGAAACAACTTAAATTTGGAGTCCTCGACCACAAAAGTTATAAAATCAGTACTCATTCTAAAGCCCTCCACGAAATATAATAGTTTTGCTGAAAACTTCTTGGAAATAACTATTTCCCAGTTTGATATTTCTTAAATTGTAGATCTACATATTTATGAATATACTGATTCATAGATTGTGTCAGTCATCAACCTTGCCATTAAAATATATATATTTATGGAAGAATATAAACATGGAAAGCAGGAATTGGGTACCTTGACAAAGAGGATGAAGTCATTTCCCATGCAAAGGGACTTAAAAATATTAACTGCATTGTTCCATGAAGAGGCCGTTGATGCAGCAACCTTTCGGGAAATCTCTTCTGATAAGTGGAAATGTGACGTGGAGATTTTCTCGATCCTATATCCAAATCTGCATCAAGATAACTATCATTAATTGAGTTGGAAAACATGTAATGACTGAAATTAATGTTCAATGTAAAGCATTATATATGTAACAGAAACAGAAGACATACATTTTATCAGGCAAATTCCCATGAATGAATAAGAATATCAAAACCACCAAGAGAATCTTTGAAAGTGCAGTAATAAGGGTAACTCCAGGCAGAATGATGTTGTAGTAAATTGCCACCAAAGCTAACAATACTGTCAGGGTCTGTTTTTTATTCTTCCAGAGTAAAGTGTCTGCAACTGCAAAACAAAAGAAAACAACATTTTATTTCATCTTTTGACAGGTGTCTACAGGTACAATTAGGCAAAGGAAATGATTTTCCATATGCTGATCTTTGGAAGAGCCAAACATGCAAAATGGAGGGAAGATAGAAATGGCAAGATGCGTGTCTTCTAATTAAGATAAAATAAATAGACAATATTGAAGAAGAAAACAGCATAATGTCATGACAAAGCACCAACCAAAAACCTTAATGAATTGTGTGTTATGTGAAACATAACAAGAACAGAATAGTTTCCAAAAAAAAAGAACTATTATAAATTAAGGTGAAATTTGATGATAGTGATCTTATCAAAGTTTTACTGAACAACTGATAGCTCTCAATGGAATCAACACGTTCCGTCCTCAGCAAATAAATACAAAAGCATGTTAAATAAACAAACAAACTTCTAATGCAGAACACACTATGAAACTGATCATTCATTACTTCTTCCACTGCCGAGGTACAAGGAAGCTTTTGATGGCCCTGTTTTTTCAGGATGATGTTCAGCTTTCAAGTTTGAGAATGATTCAATGGTCTTGTTGATACCTTCCTGCAAAAACACCAAAAAAGAGGTCATCCTGAGAGATGCTGTGACATCCTGGATATTGTAGGAACAAAGCCTCAGTGTGCATAGCTAAGTCTAACAGTTAAGAAACTTGGCAATTTTACATGGAGATGAAAAAATACAATCAGCAAATTTGTGGCATATGAACGTAAAAAATATTTTCATGATTTAACAGTAATGCCAAATTTATTTTCTAATGTTAACCCTGAAGATCGCAAGATGGTTAACGGTTAAAACTAAATAGCTGGGAATGATGTATCTCATTCAATGTAAATGGAATTGATCAAATCACTTCACAGAATTAAGGCCATAGTTCTTCAGCTAAAGATTCCAGCAGCCCATAAAAAATATTATTCGCACACCAATCACATCGAAAACCCTCATTTTAATACTCTAGGAGTAAGATAGTGCCCATTATATATTTGTAAAATGTCCGTTCATTCTCTTTCCAAAAACTAAATTACCTGAAGTGATATTATTGGTGAGTAACCAAGTCGATCTTTCGCCTTTGAGCAGTTGAAAGATCTACTGCAAGAAAGAATTCTAACTCTAGAAGGTATCAACTGTGGAACAGCCATTCCATAAGGGCCTAATAACTTAAATATCCCCTCCACGATAAAAGCAATCGGCATCATAACAAAGACCGGTATCTTAATATAAGGCCTGCAATTACAACAAAGGCAGACAGGCATTGTAAATAAATCCATTCACCAAAATAAAAAAAAAAAAATCAACTTTTCCATGTTTGTGTAATAATAGTGGCTCCAGAGTTTGTAAAAGGAAAAGATCATAAAAAAATAGTTTGAGACGAAGAAATACCTCCGATAACCAAGACCTTCTAGAAGAAGAGACATAAACTCCCAAAACTTGATAGGCTCCGTATTAGTAATAAAATATGCCTGCAAGAGTAAACCTCGATATAACCACAAAATAAATAAAACTCTATAATCGTTCACAATTTTCTAACTTTCTGCCGATAACAGTTTTTCCCCATTCATGTTTTGCTAAAAAGACATACATTATGGGTTTGGAATCAAGAAAAGTTATGTGCATTGAATATCGGCAACGTGATCAATGGAGAAGGTAATTGCAAATTAATAATCAGATATCAAAATACTAAGTTTACTTCCAGGATATGCGTACAAGGATCCAAAATGAAACTAGTTCCTGAAGGAGTATATATTTTTTATTATCTAAGAGGGCAATTTCATGTCGCTTGATAAAAAATACAGAGCATTACTCAGAGAAGATCATCCAGCAGATAATAGGTCAATCTGGGCACGTGCCATGGTTTCAACATTAGTGAAGTCCTTTACATGGCGAACAGCAGAATAATTACAGAAATCTACCATCATTGAAGGGGAGACAAGACACATGTTATAAAACCAGCTTTGCATGCAGATTATTGTTTCCATCACGAGAATGATTAATGGAGATCTTCGAAAAAGTTGTAAACAGACCTGTCCAGATGCTTTTTCTGCAACACTTCCTTCCGATGCTAGGGCCCGTTCAGCACAAACATGGGCATGTGCCACATTTTCAACATAAGTGAAGTCGTTAATGTTATTGCCATCACCAATAATAAACTGCTTGTGTGAAAAAAAAAAACAGAAATTAGATTCCACGATAGATTCTATTTTGAAACTTTCTAAATTTAATACTTATCGTTAAGTCTGCAGCTCTTTTTAGATTAGAGGGTGGATTCAATTATTGTTGTGCAGTTACACGACAACAAAAAATATTCAAAGTTGTATAGCTGAAGTGCCAAGCCTATCCCATTCCAAATCAGGAATAGTAGCATTTTTTCCACATAATTGAAAATAAACACGGAATGAAAAGTGATTCAATGCACACTGCATTGAAGAGTCAAAGTATGAATGTAACTGATAGACCTCCAATTCGACTAACTTGTGGAAGAGAAACAACAGCAGCAAGGGGAGGAAGCAGAATTGGCGTTTCAGCGCGAGAATATAAACGCAGTTGCGCTCTCTTTCGGAGAGGCAGCACTAGCATAGCTGCGCTTACTCTGTGTAAATCAGTAGTTTGTAAGCGTGGTAGCACTGTAATTCAGCGCTACTGTGCTAAGGCACTGTTTAATTGGACAGTTTGTAAGCGCAGGAGCGCAGGATGGTTATTCTTTGTAATTTCAGTTTATTTTATTGTATTTTGATAGGTTAATTAAGTGTGGGTAGTTGTAATTCAGGAAGTTTACAGAGAGATGGGTGGTAATGTAAGGGAGAAGGGTTGGTAAGTGTTTTAATGTGTAAATACCAAGTTGTGTGGATTTCTCTTTGGAGAAAATTTACGTTTTGCTTATGTTTTGATGTTGGGTACCTATACCTGCACCTAAAACCAAAAGAATCCAGATTTTGATCCAAAAGCATGATAATATACGCTCATGGCAATCAAAAGAAATCCAAAATCAAGTAAAGACAAAGCTAAAGACACAATACGTTGGACTTTTTGCATACAAGGATTACTAAATTATTCTACTTACATTACAAGTTAAACTGGCTAACAAGTTACATAGAAATGCAAAATCCGAAAACAACGTACTGATGCAAATAACCAAGGGCAGTGTTCGTGCTTACCTTGGACTTTCCTGCCCTGGCAGTTGCTACTAAAGTTGGAACCAGCAATCTATCACCAGGACCAAAAATGCTGCTAGGCCTTATGCTGCAAGTTAGAAGCCCATTAGCACCATTTGCTTTGATGATTAACGCCTCTCCTTCAGATTTGGTAGCAGAATAGGAATCAATGTGCTGAGAAGCGGGACAAAATTATCCACCCAAATTTAGTTTTACCATTAAAATATAGAAAGAAAGAAAGAAAGAAAGAAAAGGATTTAATCCGTAGATAGAATGTAAAGCATACTCTGTTTTAAATTTGTCCTGAGCCGAAAGAAAGCTGGAAAAGTTACATATCAAATAGTGGTATTAATACCTTCTCTGGATAGGGCAGCGACTCATCCCCATTGATAATTCCATGAATGCCATCAAACACGACACTCGGTGAACTCGTATAGATTAGTCTCTTGACGTTTTTCTCAATGCAAGCATCGATTACATTCTTCGTTCCTGAAAACCAAGTAAAGTTAAGCACATTTCCGAACGGGGGATACTAATCACAGTCAAAATCTGATCTACCTTCGACATTGACAGAGTAATGAAGCTTGTAATTGTTGATGGATGAATTCGGAGCAGCCATGTGGAATACAACCTCGGCTCCATCAAAAGCTGCAGAATTCAAAAACAATGTTAAACTTCCTGTTTCCGCTGGAGATGGATTAAAAATTGAGTTCAGAAAAGTACTTACCTTTTAACACCTGAGCTTTGTTTCGGAGATCCGTGGAGACGTATTCAGCCCGGCCTGAACGTAAAGCTTCCCCAAGGACTCCATGCTCCTCGCTGGTCTCGAGTTCAATGGCGGGACCTAAATCAGCAACACGAACGGTGAACATATCGTACTTGATAAGCATTTCCACCAAATGCCGCGCCGCGAAGCCCCGCCCTCCCGTCACCACGCAGCATTTCTGTACCTCTCCCATTCTCCACTATTCCCAGAACTCAATCTGACAAGCCTCAATACCAACGAATGGATCTAAGGAGGGGCTTACGAATATAGGGTCGGAATCTGATCGAGAGATCGATCTCTCCTCTGTCAATGGCGATTGTCACGTGCAAGTTCCAGAGCCCGTACGATCGACGGCTTCCTCTCTGTCTTTGGCCAGACTCCCATGTGGTCTAGGACAAAATAGTAATTTCCTTTCAATTTAGTTAATTATTCTTTCTGCAAAATATTAATTAATTATTCTTTCTGCAAAATTTAGTTAACATTAGCTCCTTTTTTTTTTTAAGTAAATTCAATTGTTTAGATAATAATTATACTAATTAATATTTTTTTTTCTAAAATAAGCTAAAATCATCTAATTATTAACAAAACTTAAATTTTAATAATTATGTTTTTTCAGCTATACCGGAATAATTATTGAAATTAAAAAGTCGAGGCGTTATAAAGTCGTGACATTTGATGAATGACTATTCAAGAACTTTGAGTGTATTGAAATAAAAGAACTCTCTTTTTTCAAAGAACCCTAATTTAGCAAAGCGTTCTTGGTTTTCCAAATTCCATGATTGAATTGATTTTCTAATCTTCAAACAATGTTCACAAGATGCCCTTTTTGGAAATTGTACTTGAAACCGTAAAAGCAAATATTATTGATGAATTTTAACCAAAAAGCAAAAACTAATTAATTATTGGGTAATACAAACTCTACACACTCTTTAGTATAATATAAATATTTTAAAATAATTAATTTCACGTACCGATGAGTGAACGACGCATACAAAGTGTGAAAATTATACCACAATAATTGAATCAATAAATTAACGACACGTACAAAATGTAAAATTAGGAGTATAAGAATAAGGTGTCAATCTAACGTTACTTTTAATTATTTCGTACAATTGATTCTTTTATGTAGCACGCCTAACAACAAATTTCAAAAAACTACGACATGACCAAAATGAAGAACTAGAAGCACACATTTAGAAAATGATGGAAAAAACATTAATATTATTTATAGTAATAAAAACAATTTATTTTTCTCCAACTGTTTCTTCGTCCAATTGACCAGTCAACGGGAAAGCCTGAGTCAAGATGGAAGACATAAATAATGTCGTTGGCGACTCTCTTCCTCAGAATTTTCTGCATCTGGAAGTCAACGCGCAGAGACCTGATTTCTCAATAAACTAAAGAATGATCTCCTGGAGACAGCTCGACGGTAATGGGTGGATGGTGTTGGTTGAAATCAAGTAATCGGATCGGACCCAGGAGGAGTTATGGCTCTTGGACCACTCCAGCGGGTTGTATTTTCTGGTTGTATTTTCTTGTCTTGTATACTCCACAAAGAAGATAAACCAGTATGGAGAATTTAAGAGAATCCACCTTTTTCGAGCCATTTTTGTGTCATTAATTGATCATATGCTTCTCACCTTACACCCAGGAGATGAGAGAGATAAATGGTAATAGCAATGCTGATATGCTGGGGAGAAGCAAATGGGTTTCGCTTAGTCTAGAGAAGTTGATTGTAGAGATGAGGGAAGAGTAAGAAAACTTGGCACACTCTTGGGGTCAACGAGGTGAAGCGTCAATGTCAACCCAGTTCAAATCGTACCAAATATTATAATTGTCACCGATTTCATCCGGTTGTTGCCTTCCTTCAGAGCCTAAATTTTAACATTAAGCAGACCGTGACTGTGAATTATGACAACTTACTTGAAACGTATGAGGCTGCCTTGAGAATAGAGAGGATTTCGCTGAGTTCGAAGCAATTCCTGAAAAGCCTCAGGTTAGATGATGGACCTCTTTGTAGTTGATTGTTTAACCTGACGTTTCTGTTAAGCCCCCTCCCGGGTCAGGACAATAATAAATAAATTGTTAAAAAACAATAAATTTTTCAGATTATCTTTTCACGATAGACTGAACATATGATAAAAATTTTAAGTAAATCCGATATTGTTTTATATATTTTTTGATGTAGCCACTATAAATTTTTTTAAATTTAATTTATAAAAATGGAAAACGAGTGTCGTTCTAGGAATCCCAACCCCCGATTTCACTTCAACTGATTTAAGTGAGAACATGTCCCATTTTCCGAGATTGAGGATCCACCAAGAATTGTTTTGTTACCTTATATATATTTTAAGGATGATTTTATTAACAAAAATATTTTAAAATTTATTTTTGTTAATCACCTCATTATTGAGGGTAAATTTAAATATTGTCGCATATCCACTTGAAATTATGAACTACCAAAAGAAAAACCCTACTGTCATAAAACGTGTGTGGCTTAACTACGTATGGAAGCTAAGCTATTGTCCTATTGACCCATCCAGCCTCTTTCATCACTCTCCAAAAGCAAAGTTGCAGTGTGAAAATATAGTTGAGGAGACGCGGAAATTTAGAGAGAAAGAGATCAACAGACAGAGATAGATAGAGAGAGAGTAATTAGGTGGCAGCTGAGTATCAAGGCAGGGCAAGTAAGCGTATGTAGTCCATAAACTTTTAACTACTTCTCGGATTTTCTTTGTTTTTCCTCGGGATAAAACCAATTTGAATATTAAACCACGAGTTCAATTTAAAACACTCCTAAAGTAAAAATTTTAATAACTAAAATATTAAACTATAAAAAATATAACATATTAAACTCTAGCAGGTGGTCAATCACCTCCGTTCTCAATTTACGCTAAGAACGGGGGCCGATTACCCCACCTCCACACCCCCCCCCCCCCTCTCAATTTAATGCCGAGAACGGGAGGTCGATCACCCCCGTTCTATCTAATGCTTATGTGGTACTGTACGCATTGGGTTGGAGAGTCGATGTGTGGGGCGGGGACCCCCCGTCTAATGTGCACCGCACGTGATGTCCTTGCCCCCCAAAGGCCACCTGTTCATGGCTCTCTATTTTAGAGGTATTCTGGAACAGGGGGTCACCCCCCCCCCCCCCCAACCCCCCCTCCTGGAACAGGGGGTCACCCCCCCCACCCCCCCTCCCCAAAAAAAAAATCACCCCCCTTCTCAAGAACAATGTTTAAGAACGGGGGGTCGTTTTGGAGCGGCCCCCTAATATTTTTAGGGGAGAACGGAGGGTCATCGCCCTGAAACCCCTCCCCCCCCCCCTCTCCTCAAAATTAAGGCTGGAAAATGGGGAGCTGATGGGGGTGGTGACCCCCAGTTCTTAAAATTAGGGCTGATCTCCGACAGTATATAAAAAATTAGCCCCTTCTTCCACCCTCTATTGTTGAAAAATTTGATTTCTTCTCGGCCTCAACCACGATTCCAATACAAAATCTGACCATTTCACGCTTCTACCTTGTTGATTTCTCCATCCTCAATCCCTGTATTCCAATATCATCAAAAAATCCCACAAATTCGAGCCCTATATCATCAAAATTCCCAAATTCCCCTCAAATAGCACACAAATTGATGATTAAACAAAAAACTTGCCTCGTCACAAGGTTTCCCTGCCAAATGGCTTCTACCAAATCACCCATCGATGTCACAATGATGACCATTACAAGGAGGTCCAATAAACCGGCCACCGTCGTCATAAGGTGCTCCGTGTGAAGCACGACGACTGCCAATTGAGTATTTTTTGAATGAATTTCGAAATCAGATGTATAAGAGCAGTTTGAGCGGGATATGTCAAACCACTCAGTTATTCATTCAAAGATCGTCAACTTTAGAGGTTGAGAGTAATTGGAGATTAATGAGATGTTCGACAGAATCACCCTACATGGAGTGTACGGATTGAGGGGCGATAGCTGCGATAGAATTGTTCACTTGCTTTATGCGAACTTGACCTCTACAGGGAGGTTAGGATGTTTGAAGACGTACATCCTTGGTACATAGATTTTGATACCTCCAGAGATGGATAATGAAGTGCTCGGGTTTGCAGGAGAAGGGAATGAGGTGGAGAGATGTGATGACCCGAATGTGCACGTATGAGAACGACTGCAGGACAAACCTCGGGTTGCAGGGCAAACCTCGGGACCTAAGCCGAGCGTAGGCAAATCCCGGACTCGAGTATAGACAAATTCCGAGTCGTAAAAAGGGAGTCGTCACAATCCCACATCACTTGGGGAAGTATATGTAAATGAAACATATGTAAGAAAACCCTCCAAAGATAGTAAGACGCGTTTTGGAGCACAATTGGCAATGGATCCCATAAGAACTCCGAAGTTAAAAGTGCTTCGGTGAGAGTAGTACCAAGTTGGGTGACCGACTAGGAAGTCCTCGCTAAACAAAACTGTGATGGGAGGATATTGGACTACGGCCCAATCCTCATAACGGACAATATCTTACTGGGAAAATGGGTCGTTATAAATGGTATCAGAGCCTGTACCCAACTGGAAATATGGCTAGCGAGGACGTTGGGCCCCCGAGGAGGGTGATTGTGATGACCCGAATGTGAACACATGAGTACAACTACAGGGCAAATCTCGGGTTGCGAGGCATACCTTGGGACCTAAGCCGAGTGTAGGCAAATCCCGGACTCGAGTATAGGCAAATCCCGAGTCGTAAAAAGGAGGTCGTCACAATCCCACATCACTTGGGGAAGTATATGGAAATGAAACATATGTAAGAAAACCCTCCCAAAATAGTAAGACGCGTTTTGGAGCACAATTGACAACGGATCCCATAAGAACTTCGAAGTTAAAAGTGCTTCGGTGAGAGTAGTACCAGGTTGGGTGACCGACTGGGAAGTTCTCGCCAAATAAAGCCGTGATGGGAGGATATTGGGCTATGGCCCAATCCTCAGAGCGGATAATATCTTACTGGGAAAAGAGGTCGTTATAAGAGATACTACCATGCTTTCTGAGATTGTATTTTGTCATATTGGCAAAAGGACTTGACTTCCTTAGAGAAATTTATCGAAATACAAATATTGGAGGGTTCGTGAAGCCAAAATCCAATGATTTGAACGTCAGAATTCAGGTTATTCACAATCTGATAACTCACATCATTCTACCTTGAGATGGACATAAAGATCTCGTGAGCTGCATGGATCTCTATGTAATGAAGAAGCTGTACAACGGGAAGATGTTCGACCCTGGCTTCGTGATTTTAGGTCACATACATGAAATCGGTCGGTCATGCAACAATAATCTACCATACGACGCGTTGATACAGAAGATTATCGAGCGAGCTTGGGTTCAGCTACTGATTGGGGAGCATAGAGATCCGACGATGTATTTGATATGCTTCATTTGATTCGGATGAGTCTAGTTGAAGTCGACGAGACTTGGGTGTTCAAGGGAGATCAGAGGGCCTCCACCTTTGCAAATGTTCCTATGGAAAAGTCCACCGCGCGACCATTGTCCCCCTAGACGGCTTGTGGGTGGGACATGATGAAGCAGAAATTAGAGTTTCTCGTAGGCAGAGTCGAGGAGCTCACTGTCACAAAGAGAGAGCTGACGAAAACCCTCATGGATTGGATGGAGCAAGATGACGACGATGTCCCACCGTAATTTAGTTTATGTTTTGTATTTCATTTTATATACTTTATCTTATGTTTGTACTTTAGTTTATGCTATGAGTTTTATGATTGTACTTTAGTTTATGATATGTGGTGTATGGTTGTATTTTACTTTATGACTATACTTGAGTGATATTTAATTATCTGGAACTGATTGTTGGTTATAAAATTGTGATTTGAATATGCATAAATTGTTTGAATATAACTATGAGGGAGTCATAAAACAAAAGAAACTTTGACCATTTTTATAACTTTATCTCATTAAATTACACATTATAATAAATACACATATTATACTGTATAATAAATACATAAATTACAGCTCGAATAGTCATACATTTCTGCCTCTGCCATGTGTAGAATATTCCTGCGCATAATGAAAACTATATTATACAATAATGAAAGTATGTTTATGAGCAAAATATGTTGAAATATACCTGCGTCCCGTCAAATGTGTGAAAAACCATATATGTGTCTTGTGAAACAGAAGCTGAAGTAGCGCCTGAAGTAGATCCCCTGCCAGAACAAGTGCGACTATTATACCCCTGACGCCGACAAATAGTACACTACATCATTGAGTTCTTCCTAGTAATTGTTGAATTTGACGGTTTATCGACATCTCGCACTCTTTTCTTCTTTGACCTACCAGGTTGTCATTTTTTTATGGGCGGAAGAATTTGCTTTATATTTTGTACGGGCGGCCACATGTGTTGGCCACTAATATGATGCATGAAGTGCGAGTACATTTAAAGATAAGTTCTCCGGTGATAGTATTGATGAACGTAATTTTTTGGTGGTAGTCTCATGAAATGAATGCAAGAAATGGAATGGACACACAGATTCTAGTAAGCTTTCACCTATAACAGTTGCACACATACGTATTCATGTCGACAACTTATTGTTCGTTGTCGTTGTTGACCTCAAATCGTGCAGCTCCTGCAACCATAATACTCTAATTTTGAGCTGCACGTTCTAGCTTTATAAGTTTTTTTCTTATCTAGGGGCACAAGACGTCTGTTGACGAGGCTAACTTCTCATATTTTTTGACAATCCTAGTTATCAAGAACTTAAGGATAATTTCAAACATGATTAGAATCGATTTGTCTCTAACAGTTAATAGAACTGCATTGAATGACTCACATAAATTGTTTAATCCCAATTAACATTTGGAAATAAAAAAAAAAATGCATGACTAGCTTAATATCTAGGGTTTCTGTCTTGAAGATATGTGTGGGTATCCGGATTAATCTGATATAAGTTCATCATTTCTATCTCGAAATAAAAAGTTGTGGTTGCCCTGGCCGCATTACACATTGCATCTTTGTATACTATGCCATGAAATTGGTTTTTGAAATTTGCTTACATATGCTGGAGGTAATATCGATAATTTCTGTTGCACGCAGACAACAACCCTTGGTATTTTAAAAAACAAGAGAGTCAACATAAAATAATATAATTACTACAACGCCCCAATATTTGAAAGAACAATTAGAAATACATTATACTTTTTGTCGATTAGAAATAAATGTCTACCTGTATCACGATTTAGTTTGTAGGTCTTCATTCAATAATTTCAAAAATCACGTCCATGAGTTCATATACTCTGATTCCACATTGGCAACAACAACGAGATATATTTCATCGTTGTCATCAATATTGACGACTGTCAGTAATTGACCAGGACACGAGCAATTTAGATGACAATTATCCAAACAGATAATAATTCTACCACACTGCTGCAAACATACCTTGAAAGCAGTCATACATATATACATTCTTTATGCATGACTCATTATGGGCAGAGCCTACCAAATAAGTCTGTAGGCCCAATATGCTACCTGGATTTGATCTACGTATTTCTTATGTGTACGACTACAAAAGCTTGTATTGTTCGTCGCCCTTCTCTTTATTAAGTTTTCGTGCTTCGCTTCTTGCTCTTCTGGCAAGACTTGGTGTAATGTTGACATTCAAATATTTCCTCACTGTCTCGATAATAGAAAGAATTTCATACGTAGGTTGACTTTTTAACTTATCTAAATAATGATTTGCCACTTATTTTCTAGTAGTGTGTTGATTCTAAATTTTTCTTGAACAGTTGTGAGAATCGTTGAAACTCTTTATTTGAAACGTAAGCTTATTTTGCATCTTCGAACCATGCAGTCGCCCATCACATCTGTCTTCACACACGGCCGTCAGTCTCCGAGATTCACTTTTAATGAATTTGATCCCATAATTATTATTTAAAGGATATTCTACTATTTCTTCTTTAATTATTTTTAAATAACTATATTTTTCCCCCATATAAAATTCTATTGAAATTTCTTCCCTTACCGGTATATTTTCCACCGCATAATCTTTCAAGTCGACCAGTGTTCGAAGCTCATCGTCTAGAGTTTTCGATGTCGATTACACCTCTATTTCTTCATTACCTTCTAGGTGATCGAATGCCCGAAGATCACCATATATGGGCTTAGAGTACGAATATGAGTCCATATTGGCACCACAAGTTGTTGTCTCGTCTAAATCAACCAATCTATTCGAATTAGAATCCATTGACGTCGTTAATACAGAGAAAATTGTCTGAAAAAGAAAATAGTGAAGATGTTTTAGGGTTTTCACTAGCTGGAGGTGAGAATGGAGGGCCGTTTTCTTATGTAGTGTAAGAGATTGGTCCCGTTCTTGAGAACAGCCCCCGGTTCCAAGAAAAATAATTGAGATCGGGGGGCCGTTTCATGGCGGCGACCCCTCGTTCTCAATCTTACTAAAAAATATGGCCAACAACAGGGGGCATTTTGGGGTGATGACCCTCTAAAATGGAGAGGCAGGGAACGAGGGGTCGTTTCAAGTCGGTGACCTTCTGTTCTCACCCTCTAATATTTTGTGAGGAAATGGGGCCCCGAAACTACTTCTCGTTTTTTAAACATTGTTCTTGAGAACGAAGGGTCATTTCGGAGCGGTGACCTGCCCTGGTTCCCGATTACTTCTAAAATGGAGAAGCATGAAATATGGGCCGTGGGGGGGTCGCCACCACCCACATCGACCCCCCGACCCAATACATCCAATGCCACGAAAGTACTGGACAGAACGGGGTGATCGGTCACCCGTTCTTGACGTTAGTTCAGAACGGGGTGATCGACCCCTCGTTCTAGGTGTAAATTGAGAACGTGGGGTAATCGGTCACCCGCTGCCAGGATTTGATCTGTTACATTTTTTATAGTTCAAACTTTTAGTTGTTATGATTATTAGTTTAAGAGATGTTTCAAATTAAACTCTTCGTTTGGGGTTAAAATTGGTTTTAAACGATTTTTCTTAATATAATTTTAGAAATTAGTAGAAATCATCTTTTTTTTCTTTATTTTAGCCAATAAATAGACGTAAAAAACAATGAAAACATCGAAATACAGCTCGATAATTACATGCATCGTCAAAGTCAAGCATCATCCAGGCTCACACAGTGTTCAAACCACTAGAGAAAAACATGTGAATCACTGACACTAACATTTCATGGTCTCAGTTGCAGGCCAGACGTTCTAGATCATCAACTAAACCCTAAGTAAACACACCAGCATTCATTGAATGAAGAAATAAAGGCGCTTAAAAACAGCCCAACTGCATCCCTATCCGGTAGGTGATGCCATTAACTATCCTCACCCACTTCTTCTTTCTTCACCCTTTTCTTATATACGTATGAAACGCCATTCCCATTCCCCCATCTCCTAATCATCCGATCAAAATGGCCTATGAACGAGATCTTCTATCCACAGAGATTGTCAACCGTGGGATTGAGTCGTCGGGGCCAAACGCCGGCTCACCTGCTTTCTCCGTGAGAGTCCGGCGCCGGTTGCCGGACTTTCTGCAGTCAGTCAATCTCAAGTATGTGAAGCTGGGATATCATTATTTGATAAACCATGCGATATACTTGGCTACCATTCCTGTTCTGGTGCTTGTTTTTAGCGCAGAGGTTGGAAGTTTGAGCAGAGAGGAGCTATGGCGGAAGCTGTGGGAAGATGCCAATTACGATCTTGTTACTGTACTCTCTTTTTTTGGTGTCTTTGTTTTCACTCTTTCTGTCTACTTTATGTCTCGCCCACGCTCCATCTACCTCATGGATTTTGCTTGCTATCGCCCAAGTGATGACCTCAAGGTGTGAAAATTTTACATTTAGAGTTTATACCCTTGATTGATCTAGTTTCAATTTGATATGTTCATCAATATTCTGTCCGATTTTCAATTATTTTATTTACTATTACTAATTTATCAAAACAACTCTGTCATAAACTTTGTTAATTGAAGGTCTCAGCTTAATTTTTTTGTCTTCTTGTGACGTTCTCCAGTCTTTTGGAACTCATAATGTTTGACAAAATACAGGTCTCCAAGGAGGAGTTTATAGAGCTAGCAAGAAGATCTGGGAAATTTGATGAAGCAACCCTTGAATTCAAGAAGAAGATACTGAACTCATCGGGCATAGGCGACGAGAGCTACGTCCCAAAATCTGTCATCATGTCGCCCAATAACTGCGCCACCATGAAAGACGGCCGTGAAGAAGCTTCGACCGTCTTGTTCGGGGCCCTCGACGAGCTCTTCGAGAAGACTCGAGTCCGTCCAAAAGACGTCGGAGTTCTCGTCGTTAACTGTAGCATCTTCAACCCCACGCCTTCTCTGTCGGCCATGATCATTAACCACTACAAGATGAGAGGCAATATCTTAAGCTATAATCTTGGAGGAATGGGCTGCAGTGCTGGAATTATAGCCCTTGATTTGGCTAGGGATATGCTCCAAGGAAACCCTAATAACTACGCCGTAGTGGTTAGCACTGAGGTAGTGGGCTATAATTGGTACCAAGGGTGTGATCGAGCCATGCTCATTCCAAATTGTTATTTCCGAATGGGCTGCTCCGCCGTTCTCCTCTCTAATCGCCGACGGGACTATCACGGAGCTAAGTATCGGCTCGAACACATTGTTCGTACCCACAAAGGTGCTGATGATCGGAGCTTTAGGTACGTTTTTATCAGTGTGATATAACCTTAAATTCACGTAGAATAGAATGATTTATGATTTAATATTTCACTTTGATGATCAAAGTTTCATTAAGTCGGAGTGAAATTAGGCCTCAGATTTGGATCCATGGGGTATTGACATCACTTAAATTAATAGAATTGCTTAAGTGATGCATATTTTATTTTGAGAACTGTTAACCTGAATTATATTTGAGTCGAATAAAAAATTTTACGTCGTAGTTAAATTTTTTTATACATGATAAAGTTAAATTTACTCTATAGTTTTGTACAATACACTAATCATCACGTAAGAAGATACACATATATACGTATAAATACATTGTGTTCGAAGTCGAAAAAGTTATTGTTTTGTAATTTGAATAATGATATGCTTATTCTCTTATTTTACTGTCTATATCTGACATTATCTTATATGAACAATGTAATTTTTACACTGAACTTTGTAGGGTTTTGTTAGAATTTTTAAGCTAAATTTGAGCCATTATCTCTATTTTTCTATTTTCAATTTCAATTTGGTGTAGTTTTAAGAGTTGCGGTGACTAATGGTCCAATTTTTCCATTGGTGCTGGTGCAATTGACAGGTGCATATACCAAGAAGAAGACGACAAGGGATTCAAGGGTCTGAAAGTGAGCAAAGACCTGATGGAAATCGGCGGCGACGCTCTCAAAACCAACATCACCACCCTCGGACCGCTAGTTCTGCCATTTTCAGAGCAGCTTCTCTTCTTCGCGACGCTCGTCTGGCGGCATCTACTCGGAAACGGAGGAGACAAATCACAGCAATCTTCCTCAAAAAAGCCCTACATACCCGACTACAAGCTCGCCTTCGAGCACTTCTGCGTCCACGCAGCGAGCAAATCCGTCCTAACCGAGCTGCAGAAAAACCTTGGGCTCAGCGAGACGAACGTCGAAGCTTCGAGAATGACGCTCCATCGCTTCGGCAACACGTCGAGTAGCAGTATCTGGTACGAACTGGCTTATTTGGAAGCCAAGGAGAAGGTGAAAAGAGGAGACCGGGTATGGCAGCTCTCGTTCGGGTCGGGTTTCAAATGTAACAGCCTGGTTTGGAAAGCCATGCGAAAAGTGAAGAAACCTTCGAGGAACAATCCATGGCTGGATTGCGTTGACAGATACCCAGTTCCTCTCTAGCTCACGTCTCTGCCATTTCCGTCCAGATTCTTCATCTTCATGTGGTTTCTTCTCAAATCAGCCTGGCTACATCGTTAGTTTGGTGAACTAATAATCGCTGTGCTTTTTTTTTTTTTTTTTTTTTTGGGATTTGTCAAACACATCATAGTAGAACTAATGGCGTTTCTCTTAGCATCTCTTCTAAATTAATTGTCTGATAGTTCATTTGTTAAATGTCGGGCTCCACGACTTCCAAATATTTCATTTACATTGATTGACACACTCTATTTGACGTGACTGACACAACTGGAAAATATAACGTTACATTATCGTTAAGGCTGTAGGTGAAGCCGGACCGTTCTTTCCAAAGATAATAAATGCATTAATCCACAGCACCAATGTGGCCAAGTCTTCCCTTTACTACGTCTAAATTGTTAAATAATAGGATATATGAACAAATGGGGTACATTAATAAGTTGTAGAGTGACCTATAATCACTAAATAAGTTTGTGGAAAATGGTTCCAATTTAAGCAGTCAATAGTTCACATATTCATACGCATGCATGTGAAATTTGGCGACCAGAGAAGACTTGGTAAATTTCAAGTGCTATATAATTATTTAATTCTTTAGTAAAATAAAAATAATAGTAAGTCCTGAGTACAGACTCCTGGTTTTCACTAGAAAGAAGAATTGACTTGAAATGAGAAGGCGTTGACCATGCTTTTGACTTTCTCACTCATCACATTTTTTTGTAATAAAACAAAAAGAAATCCGCCTTGGCCCTTGGGTGATAGTTTAAGGTTTTCTTTTCTTTTTTGTTTTTAGGGTCGGCCATCGTACGAAGAAAAACACGACTATGAGAATACACAACTCTTCGTAGCTTGAAAAAGTAAAAAACAAATAGTTTATAAGAAAAGTTCTCTTGTCTACATAGTACAACGCATTTTAGGCTAAACTCAAAAATAAAATCGTATGAACTTCAGTACAAAACAAACAATATTTTACTAAAAGAATTGAAAATTACACAAATGATATCAGAGTCAATTCCCAATTGAAATTGTGATCGACGGAGACGTCGAGTCTCCTAGTGGTGAGAGATTGTGACAGCCTATCCTGTGAAAGTAATGATGACTCAAGATTTTGTTGATTGTGAGAGCTCAACCAATATCAGTGAGAATGCAAAATCCTATATTATTTTAGAGAGTGAAAAATAAATGGTTTATAAAAATAGTTGTCTTTTTTATATAACACAACGTGTTTTTGGCTAACTCTACAATTTTTGTTACGTTGAATAACAATTTGAAAATATAACTAAAATGTATAGAACTAATAACATTAAAAAAATACGTATTTTAAAATTAATTAAAGAAACGATGACATATGTGAGTTGCATAAAATAATCAAATGAATATTAAAATTTCTCCATTCCATTTCATATTTGTGTTGCACGTTGACTTTTAAAAATGTTGGGAAACTGTCAATGATCAGACCAAAAAAAAACATTATATTGGGATGATTGAGGTTGACCTTTTCTGTTTATTGACTAAACCTGTTAATTTGGTCACCCACCTTGGACACTCAAAACTAAATAGTCTTCAGTTAAGCTTCTTTGATATCCTTCCAATATATATTTAGAAAATTATTTCAATATTTTTATTTTTAGTAATATTAGAGCGGCAAAGTTTTGAGCGACAATCTCGTCGTTCATTGGATTTTACTATTCTCGTCGTTCATTGGATTTTACTATTCTCGTAATTTATTTATACCGGTAAATAAATAACATGTCATTGGTACTTAATTATTTAAAGTTTGTTTTGATGTCTTGATAATTTTAGATTTGTCTTTTTTTTTTCCTTTTTTTTAATTCTCTGCTTTTAATAATTAAAAAAAGTTTGAAGCTTGGCTAAGATTGAGATGTCTTGATAGCATCTAACAAGTTAAGACATAATAAAGTTATTGATGGTATTTGTAGAGCAAGAGGTCATTATAATATTAGGTATTAATGCGACTAACAAAGAAATAAGATTTTGTTGTCAATTCATCTGTTAATAAGTGCGATTATAACATCTCTTGTATATCGTTCTCGAGAGTCACAACCATGCAATGAAGAGTTTATTTTAATTAATTTATGGACGAAAATAATTTATCCAAATTATTATTATTGTTATTTTTTGTACAATTTATTTATTTATTGTTTTCAGCATCTCCAGATAATAAATGCGGAAATAGAACTTCGAATATAATTTATTAAGTCTTTCGAAGTAGACCGTTCAACTGCCTTAAGTTGGTCGGTTGGACTCTCGGATTGTTTTCCCCGGTGTGGAATCTCCTATCTGCCACTCCAAAATTGTCAACTATCAGTCGAATTTCGCATGCATAGAAAATACTCATAAACTATTTATTTTCATTCTCCCAGATGATATGAGATTGTGTATTTTTCCTATATAGGTTAGACATTTATAATTAACAAAATCTTTAGTCGCCCTTGTATTGAGAGAGTGAAATATTACACTCGGTATTTCTGTCGTGATCCCCTTTCGGGCGACAACATTAATGGCGTACATGAATATCGTGTCACAACACATCTTTTATCTTCATTAGTTAGAAAAGTTAGGGAAAAATTAAATAGAATTGGGATAATTTGAGATGCAAATATAAGTTTTAGTTATTTATACTTAATAGTTCCTTGAATAATGATAGGAATCCTTCGTTTTTAAAGAAGCAATAAACTAATTTTTATTGTTTTGACCTGAGAAACCTTCTACGAATGAGAACAGACAGAGATTCCTTACCATATTTTCTTAGAAATTAATGGCAATTGGAAACTAGAGAAAACATGAACAGGCATAAGTGTAAAGCTGGGTTTGTTAACAAGTCAAACTGAGTTGCAGCAGCTTATCTGTGATTTGAAAGACAAAGCCAGAAGAAAGTAATATGCATAGAAAAACCAAAGTTGTCATCAAAGACTGATCATCACTTATATATATATTATATGACTGACCAACAAAGCTTTATTATAAAATTGGTAAAGAAGAAGAAGAAGAAGTGATCATGGCGATTGGAAAATAAGAGTATTCCCATTTCAACAACCAATCGAAAATCTATAAATACGACAACAAATCCATGTTTTTCTCAAACCAACTAGTACACTGAATCAGTTTCCTGGCGACCATTTTTGCAAGAAACAAGGAAAGATATCAAATGGCAGCAGCGAGATCAGAGCAAAACCCTGTTCGAAAAGCTTCAAAAGTGGGAATAATAGGGGCTGGTATCAGCGGCATTGCTGCAGCCAAACAGCTTTCGTCGCATAACCCGATAGTTTTTGAGGCCACGGACTCCATTGGAGGCGTTTGGAAGAGCTGTTCTTACAGCTCCACGAAGCTGCAAACTCCTAGAAAGGACTACGAGTTCTCCGACTACCCTTGGCCGGAAAGAGATGATTCTTCTTTTCCGTCGCACCTTGAGGTTCTAGATTATCTGTATGGCTACGCTGCCCATTTTGATGTGCTTAAGTTTGTCCAGTTCAGTTCAAAGGTGGTGCAAATTCGGTACGTCGGAGAAGACTACAGCCAAGTTTATGATATCAACTCGGTGGAAGCTAGGGAGTACGGAAGTCTGTTGAATGGCCACCGTGTTTGGGAAGTTTCTGTTCAGAATATTGATCAATCTGAAGCTCCTCAGGTGAGTCATCTTTGTCTACCATTCTCATTTTTGAAAGTTTTCATAAAGGTTTTTGATCTCGTTTTTATCTTTTCATCATTTTTTTTTTTTTTGTTAAAACCAATTCAAAGTACGAGTTTATTTGAAATATATTGGACTAAAAACTCTAACAATTAAAATCTTAAACTATAAAAAATGTTACATATCAAACTTGGCGGATGACCGATCACCCCCGTTCTGAATTTAAGCCTAGAACGGGACACCGATCACCCTTGTTTTGTCCAGTGCTTAAGTGGCACTGGATGTATTAAGTCGGGGGTCGATGGGGGGCAGGGACCCCCCGTTCAACGTGCACTTCATATAATTGGAGAACGGGGGGTCTCCGCCCCCCAATGGTCCCCCGTTCCTGCTTCCCTATTTTAGAGGTATTCGGGAACGAGAGGTCACCGCTCCGAAACTATACCCTGTTCGTAAATCCCCAAAATATTAAGGGGGTGAAAATGGTGGATCAACGTCCCGAAACCACCTTCGTTCTCAAAATTAGGGCTAGAGAACGGGGAGCCGATGGGGTGATCAGCCCCCCGTTCTCGACGTTAATTCAGAATGAGAGGTGATCGGCCTCCGTTCTATGCATAAATTTAGAATTGGGTGATCGGCTTTCCGCCAGAGTTTAATCTGTTATATTTTTTATACTTTAAGGTTTTAGTTGTTAAAGTTTTTAGTCTAGGGCACGATTTTCAAATTGGTTTTAACACCTTTTTTTTTTTTTTTTTTTTGTGGCATAAATGGAAGAATTTGAAATGCTTATCATTCTCTCTTCTTCTCTTTCTCTCTCCAAAAACAGTGGTATGCTTTTGAGTTTCTGGTGGTATGCATTGGTAAATATGGGGATATAGCAAGAAAACCAAGCTTTCCAAGAAATAGAGGTCCAGAAGTATTCTCAGGAAAAGTTTTACACGCCATGGATTACTCTAAACTCGACAAAGAAGCTGCTCATCGACTTCTCAAAGGAAAGAAGGTCGCCATTGTTGGCTACAAGAAGTCAGCCATTGATCTTGCTCTTGAATGCGCACAGGCCAATCGAGGTAACTTCTCCACAAAACATATACACTGTTAGAACAAAAGGTCAAACGACCCAGAAATTTCATTGTTTGAACTGAGGACAAAAACCACAGCAGTCTTGGTCGTTTAGAAAATATTAAAAAACTGGTGGAAACAGATAGAACGTGGGGAACGAACACTGTAATGGATAATTTTATTAATCATCCCCTATTTTTTTAATCATAAAGTTTGATCAACCTCTCAAATGAACCGATTTCTCCATCGTATACATAAAATAATAATTTTATTCTTCATAAAATTACTGAGAGTCGATCTGAAATGTAAGGTGAAGAAGGAGAAGCGTGCACAATGGTGATAAGGAGTCTACATTGGATCGTTCCAGCGTACTGGATATGGGGATTGCCTTTCTACTTATTTTATTCTACGAGGTTTTCTCAGTTTCTTCACCAAACTCCTAACCAGAGCTTCTTCAAGGCTCTCTTCTGCTTGCTTTTCTCTCCCATGGTTAGCCATCTTCATTTCCGGCCGAAGAAAGACTACTTTTTAAGATCATTTCTTCCCTGACAAAACGTTTTTCTCTTGTTTGTTTGTCTGTTCAGAGAAGAGCGATTTCAAAGTTCATAGAGTCCTACTTGGTCTGGAAGCTGCCATTGGTGAAATATGGGCTTAAACCAGACCACCCATTTGAGGAGGACTATGCTTCTTGTCAAATGGCAATTCTTCCAGAAAACTTCTTTCCTGAAGCAGAAAATGGTAAGATCAGATTCAAAAGGGCATCAAAATGGTGGTTTTGGAGCGGAGGACTCGAATTCGACGACGGGTCGAAGCTCGAAGCCGACGTCGTGGTTTTCGCCACCGGCTACGACGGAAAGAAGAAGCTTCAGTCAATATTACCAGACCCTTTTAGAGGACTTTTGGTGGACTCTTCAGGGCTAATGCCCTTATACAGGGGGACTATCCATCCACTCATTCCAAACATGGGGTTCGTAGGGTACATTGAGAGTGTCTCTAATCTTCACACTGCAGAGCTTCGCTGCAAATGGCTGGCCAAACTGGCCGAGAATGGTCATTTCAAGCTTCCCACCATGGACAAAATGCTGCAACAGATTTACAGAGAAGTTGGTGTGATGAAGAAGACGACTCGGTTCTATAAGAGACACTGCATTTCCACTTTTAGCATCAATCACAGCGATGAGATCTGTGAAGAAATGGGGTGGAAAGCCAAGAGAAAAAGCAACTTGCATTTGGATGTTTTTAGTCCTTACAGCAGCCATGACTACGCCAAAAATGACTAAATTAGAGCCTTATTGCTCTCTAGTCAGCCTGTATTTGATTAAATAAACACCCCAATCCCCAGTCTCAGTACATAAACTCCCAGTTTTGTATTATGTTGAGGTTGTTTAATGCCAATAAGAGACACTTGGGTATATACTTGTGCAAGCTTGAATTCGTTATTAAAATAATAAAAATCTGGTGCAAAGTCGTACGGACGCTTTTGACCCAATGATGAGGCCAAGCAAACACAGAGTGGGTGATATGCTCTGGCTTCATCAGCTACTGAAAAGAAGGATAAAGAAAGAATAGGCAAAATCAAGTATTGTCCAAGCTATGTATTTGGGTAATTGATATATTTTATTGGGCTCCCGTCGGCAGCCACTAGCTAGTGAAGAGTTATCATAATAAACAAAGGAGCAGGACAAGACACCACATGATTGATCACTCAGTGGGAAGTGGGTGTAGTGAAAGATGCTGTAACAAGACAAGTTGATTACTCCAATTGCCATCAAGTTTGAACATAAAGAAGCCTAGAGAGAGAGAGAGAGAGAGAGAGAGAGAGAGAGTACCCAAATGGTTCTCGATATAACAAAATGGGAGAGGAGAAACACAGAGTCTTCTCTCATTATTTGCGTCTCCACAGCCAGCCTACTTTTAACATGTTTGCAAGCTTTGTTATTTGGATTCAAAAGAAAGGAAAGTTAAAAAGCAAACAAAAAACTCGAAGCCAAAGATTTGATTGACAAAAAAAAAACAACAAATCCTTGTCATGCTAACCACTCTCCATCCGTGCCTTCAATCTCACCAATGACCATACTGCAAATCACACAATATTCAGAACAAAATTATTAGTACAATTATCATACAAATATCTAACCAAATACCATATCAATAGGGCATAAAATAGAAATTGCTTTTTATCATTTACACTCTTAGTAACAATCTTACTAAAAGTTCTTCTGGCTGGCCAAATTTAACTCAGCCACTAGAGAAAACCCAGGAATAGTAAGAATGGCGCAGTTTTATCAGATTCCAGCAAGCTTCCAAAGTTGGAAGTTTCATTACATTAGGGTCTACAATAAAAAAAAATCTGCACAGAATAGCAAAATCCATCTTCTAATAATGTATTTTTTTTGTGTGTATGAGTACGAATATTCTGCAACTAATAGCTCTTAAATTCAGCTCAATTCGTCTGCTACTGCTATGGTTTCAAATTTCTAACATAATTGATAATTTAATTTTCTTAGCAGAAAAAATGAAGATCGATTTTCCAAGATTGGATACTCACCAAGGTAAGGCAGAATCTTGGAAGTATTCTTCAGAGTAGAAATCATCCAAATGTTGCGCTAAGCAACTCTCATTTGCATTCAACCAATCTGGGAATTCCATTACTTCATCAAATGGATGGAAACCGTCATCTTCTTCAGACTTCACCTCTGGCTCTCCAATTTCCATACTTTTCAAGAACCTGAACCACCGGGCTGATGAGGCCAAATTGACGGTGTCATTCCATTCCATCTGATGCTGTTCTCCCAGACACTTGATCTCAGCCATCTCTTCGTCATCCACAGCCACATGTAAGCCACCATGTATTTCATCCCCACCCGCTGGGACACTAGATTCAATACCATCACACGCCACAGAAGCTCCTCCTTGATCAGTAGCAAAAGAGAGGGACGGGGAAGAAGAAGAAGAAGAAGATATGGATGCAGTTTGGTGAAGTGAAAGATTGTTGTTGTGGAGAAGTGTGGCATCTAAATTGTTGAAATATTGAAAATTGAGATTCAGACCCAATGCTTGACTAGGAAGTGTGAAATTAAGATTCTCATCAGCAGAAAAATGTGAAATTGGGGAAGGAGACCAAGAGAGAGCATTTGGCGGAGGAGGATGAGAGAAAGCAGATGGGTAGGTAATATTTTCCATACAATTGGAGAAATTTGCAGTGCTTGATGGGTATGTTCTGGGATTTCTCCTAGATTTAATTTTCCCTTCTTGTTCGAAATATGAATTGGGAGGAGGCTGTGGAGGTTGTGACTGTTGATGATCATGTTCTTGTTGGTGTTGGTCACTCGCTTGTCTCATGGCTGCCCTATGAAACTTCAGCGCAGTGACAATCTCTCTCCTTGCCTCAGCCATATTAAGGAGCCTTTCTTGGTAAGGCCTACTGGTATGGAGTCTCCTCCTAACTTGTTTTTTGTGTTGTTGAGGTTGTTGGGATGGCTGAGTTTGTTGGGTCTCACAAAAACCTTCCCTCAGTTTGATTTTATTTTGGGGAAGAAGGGTGCCACCATCGCCATCGACACTACAATCTTGATCTTTTGGGTTCATGGGTGGCTCTTTGGTTCTGGAAGAACTTAATTGTTTCACTAGGCTACGGATATACGCACCAGAGACATGAGGATCCTCCTTCAGCTTAGTACTAAGCTTATCTATTTCCATTCCCTCATTGATCTCTTCCTTCACAGATCCACCAAGTTTCATGCCTCTCTTTCACTCTGTCTCTTCCTTCCTCTCTCTCAATTTAGACCTAAATGGAGCAGTAGAAATAAGGTGGTCGGTTGGAAACCATGGGATTTCCAACTTCTGAGAAACAAGTACACTATGTTGCAGAGCCAGAGGCTGATCCGTTTGAGGTCCGGAGGACCTCACGGGTGTTATAAATAGCTAGCTGGGGACAGTCTTATCTAGGGTTTTTAAACTCCTTTGGATTTTGTTTCCTGATTTGGCCAAACCACGTTTATTACAGGTTTTCCTCACCTACTACTTAGAACAAACAAACAAGTCTTTTACTAATTCTTCCCTCTAAAACTCTCAAACATGCAGGCCAAATAAAGCAGCAACAACATCAAATATGTAATGGGCAATAACCTTTTAGGACACTTCCACTTGATGGCTCAACAGATCAAGATCAAGGCATTCAGCATCTCAAGCAATACAAGGGACCTTATTATGCACAAAATATAACATAAACAAGAGAGTAAAACAGTTTTATGCAACATTAGGAAATAAAAGCAAAATCAGTAAATGTAATTGTAAACACAAGAGGGTATTTGAGGAATTGGATTATGGGACCAGGATTTAAAAAACGTCAGCAAAAGCCTATGGAGTCTGACAAAAGAATCTCCATTACTGTTACCTTCCCTTCTCCCCTCATTATTGTCATTTTTTTATTATGAAAGCAGAGAGAAATTCCAATATTTCTGTTTAAACAAATTATTCAACATGATTTGAATTTGCTCCTGAAACAGAGAACTTGGCCCTTTTCCAAAAGCATTCTACAGGATGTAAAAGACAAAAGCTCCATATCATTACGTTTCTCTTAATTTTACCATTGATATATTATTTTTCATTGTAGTAAGTTTCACTCAACAAGTTTAATTTAACTTGAAGTCTTTTGCTCCAATTGGAGGGGGCAGAGGCATGGCTTCTGTGACTTTTAGCAGGGCTTTTTCAGGCAACAATAACAGTGGAAAAATAAAGCCTAGACGTGAAGTTATTACTGCTGTAGAATTCAACTGCTACAGCTTACACCTACTAAAACAGCTAACCATAATTACTGAACTTTAATATACAAGCTTGCACCCCTGAGGGCCCTGACATATTTTTTTAAGAGATAAACATTGTAATAAAATCTAAGGAATCACTTAGCCCAAAAGCTAACACTTAGTCACCAGAAGAGAATCCTCATTCCCTGTTGGGGAAACATCTTAGGACATGGAAAAAGCAGCCAAAATTAAATAAATCTACCAAATTATGGTCTAAGTAGGCAATAAATGCATATATAACTAAAACAACATTTCATCTCAATTTTCTAGAAATTGTAGACAGCAAGAGCTGAAAACTGAACTTATCGCCACCACTACTAATTCAGTTACTTGTGAGTATAACCTCCATAATGGTGCAACCAAATGTAGGACAAGTAAAAAGGGTTTTTTTTTCCAAGATGACTCTTTTCATAATATATATTGGGTCCTTTATTCTAATAAACCCAAGTTTTCCGCTGGAAACCAAGAAAAAGAGAGCAGCTGCATCGCTATGGTGTGGTTTCAACCCTATTCCAAGAAAAATTTGAATGCTATTGCATTTATTTCAGACCACCCCCCTCCCCCTCCTCTTCCAAGGTTCTCATTTACTTTCCTCTTGTCATTTATCCCTGATGGAACACTTCAATGCTTTCTATAAGTAGCAATGTCACCATAAGGAGTAAATTCCCCATAAGAACTACTGAACAATTACCATATATAACACGGCTCTTTATAGTAATCAATTTAGATCGCTAAGAAAGCCAATAGTGTTGGCAGTTATCTTAATTGTGAAAACCTAATTTTTCAAATGAACACTGAATTCAATCCGGGGAAAAAATCAAGTTAACAACCAGTTGTTTAAGAAAACATAGTGACGCGGAAGTTAAGCCAAGTGATGACTTGCAAAATCGTGATCTTTTCCTAAGTATATGAATAATTCACCCCAAATGAAATGTACAATACGCTCCAAAATCCAAAAAACTAACAGGGTGGGCGTAGTAGTTGAAGAACACAGTAAATACATATATAAAGAAAACGAATAGCAATTTCTCACGGAAACTTGAGAGAAGAAAAAAATAAAATAAAATGAATAAAATAATGGGAAAAAAAAGAGGAAAAGGGTTGAATGGGAAAGGGAAACAGGCCTGCTTCTGAGTGTGATTCAGTGGATAACATCAAAGGTGAATGGATAGGTAAATGGATGCATATGGGGGGCTATTACGCTTTCTGATAAAAAAAGACCAAAGCTAAGCAAGCAGCCACAAATTGCACCAATCCCAGCTCGAGAAGCTGCTGCTACGCCTGAGAGAGAGAGAGAGAGAGAGAGAGAGAGTGATAATAAAATAAATTAGATTGCGAATTCACCGACCAATCAAATGTCCTTCCGGTTACGCTGCTAGACCCCTATCTCCGTCTCCTTCCTTTGGATTCCTTTCACGCCCAACCAGAGAGATAAAAATGGCGGATCCTCATTACGCTCCTCCGTCTTTACTCCCAAGTTGC
The DNA here is from genome assembly GCA_022432975.1 of Begonia masoniana. Classification (NCBI taxonomy): domain Eukaryota; kingdom Viridiplantae; phylum Streptophyta; class Magnoliopsida; order Cucurbitales; family Begoniaceae; genus Begonia; species Begonia masoniana. Next base: position 4,670,774 of record CM039503.1, on the reverse strand, counting down.
CGCGCTCTGTTATTAATTATTATATAAGGTATTTAATGGAGAATAATTATTAATTAGAAACTAATGATTTATTTAATCAGATTAAATTTACAACGAACAAATTAACACGTGACTAAAAACTCTTGTGTTGAAGCAAAACTAAATTTGATTATTTATATTTTTGTAAAAAAAAGCAATACTTATCCTATCCACTTAATGAAATATTATTATTTTATAAAAAATTCTTTCACATATATATATATGGAAAATTACCAATTAAAATCTTGAAGTATTCGTTTATTGTATTTGAAACCTTAAAGTATAAATTTTAACGATTTAAACGTTAAAGTATAAAAAATCTAATAAAACCAACCCTGGCGGACGGACGCTTAAAAATACTGTCTGTCCGTTCACTGATCACTCCATTTTTTGCCAGAAAATGGACGCACGTTGTTTTTAAGCATCTGTCTTTACTGTTCACGTAATCAGTAAACTGTTCTAGTTCGTTCCTTCTTCGTTTTATAAATTAATTTTAAAAAAATACTAAATGATATTGGATTTACTTAAAAATTTTACCACATGTTCACCATATCATGATAAGATAATCGGAAACTTTTCGTGATTTTCTAACACTTGTACGATTTATTGTAATTTTAGTGACCTATTTTATAAAACAGACGTAAAAACATTATGATAAATCATACAAGTGTTATAAAATCATAAAAATTTCTAGATTATCTTCCCATAATATAGTGAGCATGTAATAAAATTTTCCATAAAATCTAATATCGTTTGATATTTTTTTTAAAATAGCCCTCAGAATGACCTCCGTTATTTACATTCGTTTTATAAATTAATTTTACAAAAATATCAAATGATATTGGATTTTATGAAAAATTTTATCACATGTTCAATATCTTATGGGAAGATAATCTAGAAATTTTTATGATTTTATAACATTTGTATGATTTATTATAATGTTTTTAAGTATGTTTTATAAAATAATTCATTAAAATTACAATAAATCGGACAATTGTTAGAAAATCAAGAAAACTTTTATATTATCTTCTCATGACGTGATGAACATGTGATAAAATTTTAAGTAAATCCAATATCGTTTAATATTTTTTTAAATTAATTTATAAAACGAAGAAGGAACGAACGTGAACAGTACAGACGGACGGTTAAAAACAACGTGCGTCCGTTCTACGGTAAAAACTGGAGTGACCAGTGAATGGACTAATGATGTTTTTAAGCGTCCGTACGTTTTACGACAAAAATGTAGAACGAACGTCCGCTAGGGTTGGTTTTGTTAGATTTTTGATAAAGTTTCAAATACAATATACGTATACTTCAAGGTTTTAATTGATAATTTCTTTATATATATATATATATATATAATAAAACTGCAGCAAAGGTTGAAAGGACGTCACTAAAACGGCACCGTGTAGGTAAAGGAATATAACTAACGGCTTAAGCTTTTGCTGTATTTAATTATTACTCAGAATAAATTAGGGGTGAGCAGGACCGGACCGCCTCCCAAGAACCGGACCGGACCAATGGTTTCGGTCCGGTTTCGGTCGGTCCTCTCGGTTTCTTGGTCCAGGACCGGTCCACCCAGATGAATTCCCATCTGGTTTGGTCCGGTCTTCGGTCCGGGTACTAAAATCCCGAACCTATACCGTGGAACCGAACCCTTCCTAGTTCCTTTTACATTTTTACGTTTTTAATTTAATTGTCGGTTAATGAACCAAATTGTCCAACATTAAAACTAGTTTCTGTTAAGTTCATTGTTAACAAGAACACCCTTATAATTTTGAACAGTTGAATTGAGTTTTTATGTTAAATAATTAGATTTCATTTGGATATTGAATTTATTTTATCTTGTTAGATTTTATTTTAATCATAGTTAGTTTGATTGAATTTCTTAGATTTAATTTTAAACCTAGATAGTTCACTTAATATATGATACTTTTAATATATTTAAACATAGATAGTTATTATGTTGATTATATTGGAAAAAAAATTTGTATGCAATATTGAATTTTTTTATTTTTTAAATAAAAAAACAAAATTCAGCATTATAATGGGAGAAATCTGGACCGGATCGGGACCGGACCGAAACTTTCGGTCTGGTCTGGTCTGGTCCTGATCTCTTGTCGGGCCGGTTCTGGTCTTCGGGATAAAAATCCCAAATCCCCAGTCCGGTCCCGTTCAGTCTATCGAAATCCGTCAATACCGGACCGGACCATGCTCACCCTAAGAATAATAACATAATATTTTCGCATACAATAAAGGAATCAAAGGCTGGTTATTTGGCAGCTACCTACAAACTTCCGGGCAGCCACAGCGGTGGGGCCGGCGCTTCAAAGGTGGGTGAGATGATGTGATGGGTCAAATCGAACGGCTAATTGGGCCCCGTGGGTAAAGAATCCAATCAGAGAATAGTAAAGCCAGGTGGAAGAGCAGGAGAGGAGGAAGAGATAGGCAGCGCACGAGGGTTGGTCCCCCATCTGGCTCGCCAGAGGCCCCCTCCTCACCACATTTCAACACAAATTTCCCAACCTTGATAAACCACATAAAATAAGCCTTCAATTCATGCCCCTTCCTGTGAACTCTACTCCGGAGTCCTGCCAGGCGCCACCAATCAATGGCGCATTGATGTAAGGCGTCCGTACGTTTTCCGACAAAAATGTAGAACGAACGTCCGCTAGGGTTGGTTTGTTAGATTTTTGATAAAGTTTCAAATACAATCTACGTATACTTCAAGGTTTTAATTGATAATTTCTTTATCTATATATATATATATATAATAAAACTGCAGCAAAGGTTGAAAGGACGTCACTAAAACGGCACGTGTAGGTAAAGGAATATAACTAACGGCTTAAGCTTTTGCTGTATTTAATATTACTCAGAATAAATTAGGGGTGAGCAGGACCGGACCGCCTCCCAAGAACCGGACCGGACCAATGGTTTCGGTCCGGTTTCGGTCGGTCCTCTCGGTTTCTTGGTCCAGGACCGGTCCACCCAGATGAATTCCCATCTGGTTTGGTCCGGTCTTCGGTCCGGGTACTAAAATCCCGAACCTATACGTGGAACCGAACCCTTCCTAGTTCCTTTTACATTTTTACGTTTTTAATTTAATTGTCGGTTAATGAACCAAATTGTCCAACATTAAAACTAGTTTCTGTTAAGTTCATTGTTAACAAGAACACCCTTATAATTTTGAACAGTTGAATTGAGTTTTTATGTTAAATAATTAGATTTCATTTGGATATTGAATTTATTTTATCTTGTTAGATTTTATTTTAATCATAGTTAGTTTGATTGAATTTCTTAGATTTAATTTTAAACCTAGATAGTTCACTTAATATATGATACTTTTAATATATTTAAACATAGATAGTTATTATGTTGATTATATTGGAAAAAAAATTTGTATGCAATATTGAATTTTTTTATTTTTTAAATAAAAAAACAAAATTCAGCATTATAATGGGAGAAATCTGGACCGGATCGGGACCGGACCGAAACTTTCGGTCTGGTCTGGTCTGGTCCTGATCTCTTGTCGGGCCGGTTCTGGTCTTCGGGATAAAAATCCCAAATCCCACGGTCCGGTCCGTTACAGTCTCGAAATCGGACCGGACCGGACCATGCTCACCCCTAAGAATAATAACATAATATTTTCGCATACAATAAAGGAATCAAAGGCTGGTTATTTTGGCAGCTACCTACAAACTTCCGGGCAGCCACAGCGGTGGGGCCGGCGCTTCAAAGGTGGGTGAGATGATGTGATGGGTCAAATCGAACGGCTAATTGGGCCCCGTGGGTAAAGAATCCAATCAGAGAATAGTAAAGCCAGGTGGAAGAGCAGGAGAGGAGGAAGAGATAGGCAGCGCACGAGGGTTGGTCCCCCATCTGGCTCGCCAGAGGCCCCCTCCTCACCACATTCACACCAAATTCACCAACCTTGATAAACCACATAAAATAAGCCTTCAATTCATGCCCCTTCCTGTGAACTCTACTCCGTAGTCCGGCCATGCCCACCCAAATCAATGGCGCATTGATGTTTTTTTTAACACATCTGCCTGTAAACACAAATGCTTAGTCTTGTTAGCCTCGTCCAACACATTTTTTTTTTTTTCATTTAATCAAATATTTTAATTTAATTTTTAATATAACTGAAACTTTGTCGATCTTTTTTATCAAAATTTCAAAAATGTTTTGTTAAAAAAATAAGAAGATCTCATATGTAAATATTTTAAACATCAGAGTCTGCATTAAAAAAATCAGCGCAAGTGAATCAAACATCGAGAATAATACAAAAAACTAAATGAATTCAAACAAGAAGTAAACTTTATGATACCAAAACAATTTATCGCATTTGCAAGAATTATCGTGCACGTCCGTCGAGCTCACCATCAGAAATCGACCTTGCAGGGAAAAAAGATCAAGTAGTAATAGATTCATCTCAAAGGTGACACTCTCTAAAATGACTTAGTTAAAACTCCACACGTCAATCTTAAACTAAGCTAATACTAGACAACTTAAATGATTTCAAAACTCAGGCATAATTAAAATTCTCATCTGTGATGCAGTGAAAAGAGAGAGGGAGGGAAAAGAAGTTGTCGTTTAACAAATAAAGAGTACTCAGAAAAGAAGCAGCCCTTCACACGCTACTCCCCCTCCACTAACCCTCCCAATTTGTGTAGTCACTGTCCGTAATTAGTGGGGGTGGCCTTGGACCATTTTTCAATTTTCAATCTACAGACGGAGATAAATACGAAGATGACATAGAAATACAGAGAGAGAAACGACGGGAAAGACAAGTTGCCCAAGACAGACAGACCACTCCAATCTCCATCTTAATGTTGCTCATTTAACCTACACATATATCTCCACAAGATTGTTTATAGGCAATGATTAATCGGAAAACACGTTGAAAATCAAACGTTAATAATCAGAAAAAGAAAATAAACGCGAAAAATAGAGATACCAAAATTTACGTGAAAAATCTTTTTAAAAAAAAACTACGAGCATAAAAAAGAAAATCATTGTATTGAAATCAATACACAATTGAGTTTTAAGTCTCAAACATTAATATACTGAAAAAATAAAAAACTTTAATATTGACGTACAAGACCGACCCACTCAACTAAAATCTGGATAACACTGAACTCTAATGAAACATAATAAAAATTCAATGCAGAGAGATGAACATCAAGTTTTTCTAGAATTCAAGAGATTTAAATGCGAGAATAAGACACAAGGACCGTTAGTGACATGCATGAAAACATAAAAGTAAAAACAGACAGAAGCTGAAAGCATTCAAAGCAGCACGCTCTTCTTCATATGCTAGTTGTGAAGTCATGAAAGTAAAAACAAACAGAAGCTGAAAGCATTCAAAGCAGCACGCTCTTCTTCATATGCTAGTTGTGAAGTCGATACTCCATCTTCAAAAAGACAAGACTATTTGAGAAATTTAGTCTATTATCACCATCATTAATCATCATCTAAGTAAAGGATTAGCAGAAATACCCATTGATAAATTCTGGACTAAAGACTCTTACTGGATCTCTAATAGACCTAATATTGCCCTGAGGCTAAAGCTTACTACTTTTACCACTAACTTAACATTGCATGTGTCAGTAGAATAATAGTAAATAATCAAGTCTGTGGGCTCTGAGAATATTTGAGTTACCAACCAAATCGGACATGGATGTTTGTTGGGCCTTTGTCTGATGTTCATTCGCATTCTATTAATCATATCAAGCCATGGCCAGTAGACAGTTGCCACCTTCAGCTCAAGGAGAGATACGACAAACCTGTCGAAAGAAAGACATTATCATAAGGCTAATCTCGGTGCCAACTTTAATGGCGAAACATATGCTAGAGCAATACCTTAACTTTGTTCTTCAATCCTCAGTTGATTTTGTGGCCTTTAAAGCGAAGTTTGGATTGCTCTTCGTCTGATTTCGTCACCTGCTTCTTTACTCCATATAATAACATGTTCAATGTATTCTTATTTTGATTGCATTTTTAATCTACAGTAACTTATACCGATTGAAACACAAATAGCCGGAGCTTTATGATTGTACTCAACAGACAGGATCGTCCAAATAAAGAATACAATTTAAATACTTGATTTCTGTATTAAATCTTTGAAATCGTGATTAGTTACGTTGGTGTCGTAACACTAATCGTGACACCAATAGTAAACAGCAATAATGGACAAAATAAAATGCGTAAAGTAAGGAGACACGAAATTGTTAACGCAGTTCGGCAACCAGCATACGTCTGCGGGGCCACGCCCAGAATTAAAAACATTTCAATGAGTTTACAAAATTGCAAGACAACCGGACTTATACAAATAAAGACTCCATCTTATCTTTGTCGCCGTCTCTAGCTAATTTCCCCAAGGAAACTGTTTTTGCGAGATCCCCTCGACTTTAGAACGACCTCTCCCGAGATCTAGATAACAACAAGATCCCCTCGTTGTTGGTTCCTCCCGAAACCCGTGTTATGGCAAGATCCCCTTTCCCACGATCAAGAACGACAAGCTCCCCTTGTCAATCAATAGAACTCCTCCCGAGTTCCAGTGAAGTCTCCTCCTGAGACTGATCTTCAATGAAGAATAAAAAGAATTGCGCCTATGACACCGCTTGCGACACCAACCGTTGTTATAGGATGCAACCAACCACCACACTCGTATAATAATGAAATCCAACAGCAACAGAGGTAGAGTGTAGACAACAATCTCACAGAGATCGAAACAACCAAAAACACACTCACTTGCAAAAGCAAGAGAGGAAAGAAAACCAGCGGCTCACGACACAAGAAAATATCAAAGAGAATATTAATCAACCGCTTGCTTATTCTGTGAAGAGTAGATGTTTAAATATATCTGCAGTAGATTGTCGTTCCAGAACAGAAAGCACAGCATAAGAAAACTCAATCTGAAAAATCAAACTCGTGACACCCTTTGCGACACATATGGAAAGTACCAGAATAAAACCATATTTGGATCCCAGAATAGTTGGATCACGATTCTTGATACTTGTTATGATTCACAGAACAATCTGTATTCAAATCGGCCTTCCATAGATAAATATAATTGATAACTTGATTTCCAATTAACTTTCCAAATAACCAACTTTCCTTATTTTTCAAGGTTACCAAAAACAAATATTCTGCATAGTTTTGGTAGATATAATCTCCAATAAATCTGTCTACTTTGCAACTAAATAATATAGCAATCTATATTTAATTTCCAAGATAAATTAATTTATTTTGCCAAACAAATATATGCCAACACAAAAATACATTAACAATCTTCACTGCTTTCCGAGTGAAAAGAGTATCAATACATAAATAAAACAATAAATTCCATAACAAGAGAAAATTTAACAAATACCTGCGACAAAACACTATCTAAGTTGTCAATGAGTGTTTGAATAGCATTGGCTGTGCCCTCAGAGAAATCTTTGTCTTCAGATGGAACTTGAGAAGATTCAGCTTCAAAAAGAATAGTTGCAGTCGTCAACGATAAGGTTTGTAAAACTTGAGATTTGCTGAGAAACTGATTTGCGGAGGAGGAAGAAAAAGGTGATGGTGAAGAGGAAGATGAGAGAGAGAGAGATTGCATTAAAAAATGATGATTTCTGTTCTTGTTGTCATTTCATTTTGAAAATCGATACTTACATACTCTGCCGAGGAAAACGTAACTCAATTTACAAACTCAACTAAATGCATGGTTTTCCGTAGGAAAACAACCATTATCGGGCACCAGTTCGGCCCCCTCGAAGATCAAACTTTCAAGAAAGAATGACGAGGAAGGGCAATACGAGTTTACTCTAGCAACCTTGAGCTAGTATGCAAAGGAGACCTACTCCTTTCACGGATTGAAAAATCCGTGATTTACCTCCCTTGAAGGTAATAATGTCTCTTTCTTTTAAAGACAAAGGTGACCCTTGTATTGAGAAATTGACAAAAGATTTTTCAATGCAACTAAACGATGTCTATAAATAAACCCTGATGGTGACTAACTAGGGTTTGGAAGGCTTTTTCCTTGCATCTAGCTTGATGGGCCGAGGCCTCCTTGGTTGCTCTTTGGTGCGCCTAAGTTGATGGCAGAGACTTGGTCATGGGCCGATACTTCTTTGTCTTCAACCTAAAGCCAACCACCATGTATGCAGGCTCCTACTACAATTTAGTTCAAATATGAGTAGTAAAAACTTGAACATTAAACTAATTTTGTTAACAAATTAATCTTTAAAATATTATATGTAAACAAACTCTCTATTTCTGTTTCTTTTATGTGAGAATTGAGAGCGGACATTCAAAAATAAGAGCGAACGTTTGTCATGTTGTCAACTCGCTCTTAGAGGTCGTCCGCTCCAGTGCATTTTTCAAATTAAAGTCCATTTTCTGGAGTCCGCTTTAAACCCCGAAATGTTGGCTCCCAAGATACTTTTTCTATTTTTCATTTCCGAGCGTCGACTTTGAACTCAGAAATCTGCTCTGGACGCTCGCCCTCAATTTTAATAAAAGATTAAATGGGAAGACAAATTTGTTAACGAATAATAATTTAAGAATTAGTTTGCTAACGAAATTAGTTCAATGGTTAGTTTGTTATTTCCCTCTATAGTTGTGGTTTTTTTTTTTTTTTTTTTTTTTTAATTTTTACCCTATATTTTAAAAAGAATAACATTAATCAACCCTTAATTGCTTATTTTAGTGATTAAAGTAGACTTTACCATTGAGTCTTGGATTAAAAAAATAAACTAATTAAAGCTTAATTATAGATGTTTTTTCAGTTTATTCAAGCTTAATCACGTCAGTTTTTGGTCTTTGTTCAAGGGTTGTTGAGATGTGGGAAGAGTTGCAGACTGAGATGGACGAACTACTTGAGACCAAACCTGGAGAAGGGGAGATTTTCTTCCGAGGATGACGATCTCATCGTTCGGCTGCATGCTTCTTTAGGCAACAGGTTAGAACCGTCTGTTGGATCAGTACTTTTTCTGAAGATGAAATCCTTTTTTTTTTTTTTCAGATGGTCGCTGATAGCTCGTCACCTACGAGGAAGAACAGACAACGGAATAAAAAATTACTGGAATTCTCATTTAAGCAGAAAAATCCATCCTTCCTGTAGGAGGGTACCCGCCTGGCGCGAGGAGTCAGCAGTTTTAGAGAATTCACGTGCTGGGCGGGGGACTGCGTCAAAGCAGCGGGTACCTGCATGACGCGGGAGGTCGGCGGGTACCCGCGTGATCCCCCGCGTGAGGCGGGTACCCGCTCAATTGGGCGGGTACCTGCTGCACCCTCTGCGGGGGTGAGCGAGTACCCGTAGAGCTTTATTCTGCACTTTCGATAGTTCAAGTTTTTTTTTGTACTTTGAGTTTTTTTTTTGGACTTAATCCTTGAAGCAAAGGCTGACAAATTTTCAACTGGCAAGAGGGATTAAGAAAGTAATTAACGTAAACAAATAAGAATGATTATTTAAATTGTAAACCATTAAACTAAATCATGTCTCCATTAAAACCCAATGTAAATTATAGTTTGTGGATGAGATGACTTTGATTTTGTTAAACGGACAAGAAAATTTAACAAAAAAGTTGACTTATTCAAGGAAGGTTGATTTGGTCGAAATAACATGACACCATAAACGGTGATGGGAGATAATTAAATTACTTATTAACGTCAACAGGCAACTCAGAGGTCACAGCTGCTGCCACGTTGTCATTTCCACCAAATCCATATATACTCTACTCCATCCCTTGAAATGCAAGTCTCATCACTTTCATCAACTCCTCTCTCCTCTCTCTCTCTCTCGTGCGTTTTGCTTGTGAGAGTTGAATAGATTTTTGTTCTTGGAGAAGAGGATAAAGATGAACCCAGTTGTTTTCTGCTCACTTTTGGTCGTTTTTCTTTCTGGGTTTTTCTCGACGACGGCGAAGAACACAACGACGCAGGTGAATTTGGTGCTTGATTTAGATACAGAGTTTGGGAAGATGGCGTTGAGCTGCGTGGACATTACTCTCTCTGACTTCTACTCCTCCCACGGTGGTTTTCAGACCAGGCTCAAAGTCCATCCTAGAGACTCCATGGGAGACGTCGTCGGAGCTGCAGCTGCAGGTTCTTCTTCATACCCATTAGCTCTCTCTCTCTCATGCGCTTGGGGTTAATTTATGCCAATTCTTGTTCGTTTTTTGAGTTTCTGAACCTCGAGAATCAGGTGTTTCATCTCGTATACAGATATTTATCTTCAATAATATGAACTAAGAACCCATGAGCCATATGGGTTGATCTTCACCGATAAACAAGAAATACTGTCGATTGATCTGCATATTTCATGATTATTGAGTTTCTCAAAATCACCTTGCCTAACTTTACACACCGCAAGTCAAACTCTGCATTTAAAATAACATTAAATCAAGGGTAAATTCCAAAATACACTTAAATATGGCTATTTATCGAAAAAATTCTCGAACAAAAAGTCTTTGCAATCAAAACTTTGAACCATAAAAAAATTGTAAAAAAAAACTCTGGTGGAGAGCTGCATGCCCCCGAATTGTAATTTGAGGGGCCGCTAGCCCCTTGAATCCGAAATTACACTGGATTCGGGGGGCCGATTTAAAATTGTGGCCACCCACATTTTTTTTTCATTTTTTTTTATAAATTATTAAAACAAATATCGAATCATATTCAATTCAATTGAAATTTTTACCATATGTTCATTACATTATGGAAATATAATATAAAAAGTTTCGTTATTTTTTAACACTTCTATGCAAATTAGTGAATTTTTATGCAAATTAATGATCTCTTCAACTTCAAAAGGCCATAACTTTTGCTACAGATATCCGATTTAGGCTCACAAGATCTTAAATCAAATCTCGCCCCGTGATCTAACACTAAACTTAAGTACAACCCCAAGACAGCTTTTTTCGGGCCCAAAATCTATCGTTTAAGGCCTCAAATTGACTTTTGAAGAAGAAATAAGAATTTAATTTTTAAAAAATATCAAATCATATTCAATTTATTTGAAATTTTTACCACATGTTCATTACATCATGGAAAGATAATGTAAAAAGTTTTGTGATTTTATAACACTTGTGCGATATATTGTAATTTTAATGACATTATTTTATAAACAATTATATTAAATCATAAAAATTTTAAAAAAATCACAAAATTTTTTATATTATCTTCTCATGATGTGATGAATATGTGGTAAAAAGTTGAAGTTAATTAAATATGATTTGGTATTTTTTAAAATTATTTTAAAATAATGAAGAATAATTTGATACTGCAGAGGGCCGAATACAATATGCGGCCCCCAAATTTTTATGTGGCCCCTCAAACCCAGTGTATTTTTAGATTCTGGGGGCCGCGATTTAAAATCATGCCCCCGAATTCCATGTAATTTTGGATTCGGGGGTTAGCGGGGGCAATCGGTCCCCCGATTTACAATTTGGGGGGCATGCGGCTCTTTGTCGGGATTTTTTTTTATAGTTTTCAATAGTTCGAGGTTTTGACAGTGAGGACTTTTTGTTTAAGGATTTTTTCAATAAATACCCATACTTCAAAGGTATTTTAGAATTTACCCTTAAATTAAAATTAGCTGTTTTCTTTCGTCAGCATCAGAGGACCAAGGACAAAACGACATTTTTAATTTCATCATTTCGATCAAATAGGTTTATATTGTATAAGTTTATGTCATGCAACAAATATAGAAATCAACGAAATACGTTGATGATTTCATCAAAATCTGAAAGACTTCAAATTAATTGGATAAAGCATACAAGTCTTCTAAGTAGTTTATTCTCTGAGATATATAATTTTTTCAATGGTTTTCTATCCATTCAATCAGCTCTAGACCTCATCCAGAATGTGAACGTGGAAGCCATCATCGGACCGACGAATTCAATGCAGGCTCCCTTCTTGATTGATCTTGGAGAAAAGGCTAAGGTCCCCATCATTTCCTTTTCTGCCACAAGCCCTTCCCGTACATCTCTTCCAAGACCATACTTTTTCCAAATCGCCCAAAACGACTCGTGTCAAGTTCAACCCATTACTGCGATCCTCAAAGCTTTCGGGTGGCAAGAACTCGTCCCCATCTACATTGATAATGAATTTGGGCAGGAGATTATACCCTATTTGGCCGATGCGTTATACCAAATGGACGCTTGTATGCCTTATAGAAGTCCTATTCCTTCATCAGCTTCTGATGATCAAATTGTATCCGAGCTGTACAAGTTGATGAATATGCAAACTAGGGTTTTTGTTCTCCATCTCTTACCTAGCCTTGCTTCAAGGATTTTGAAAAAAGCAAAAGAGATTGGAATGATGAGTGAAGGATATGTCTGGATCATGACTGATTCGACCAGTAATCTCTTGAGTCAAATAGACAAGTCAGTTTTCAATTCAATCCAAGGCGTATTGGGTGTGAAAACTTATGTTCCGCCATCGAAAGAGGTAGATAATTTCACAGAGAAGTGGAAATGGAAGTTTCAGCAAGATAATCCTACCAGTCTCGATGTTCAAATGAATGTTTTTGTACTTTGGAGTTATGATGCTGTTTGGGCATTAGCAATGGCTATCGAGAGAGCCTTCTCGATTTCGAACCGGGGCTATCGAAAGACCAATAGCTCGACCAATCTAACGCAACTCGACACTTTCGGCTTTTCTGTTAATGGCCCAAAAATTCATGAAGCTCTATCCAACACCAAATTTGCAGGACTTAGCGGAGCGTTTAGCCTCATTGATGGCCAATTGCAGTCGACAACTTCAGAAATAGTGAACGTGAATGGTCAGGGATGGAGCACCATTGGATATTGGACACCTGAAACTGGAGTCACAAAAACTTTGAGTTCATCCTCTTCGGCCGAGCCAACTCTAGGGAGAATTACATGGCCAGGAGATTCTTATTCAGCTACAAAGGGATGGGAGATTCCAACAAATGGAAAGAAACTGCGAGTAGGAGTTGCCACCAAGCATGGTTTTAGTGTGTTTGTGAAAGTATCATATGATTCCATCTCAAATACAACTATCGTCACTGGCTACTGCATATACATCTCTAATGCTGTTCTTGAGGAATTGCCTTACGCCATTGTTCCGGAGTACATCCCCTACAACAAGACCAACTTTACGTACGATGAAATGGTCTACGAAGTCTTTCTTGGGGTTGGTATTCTTTCCTATAATTGCTTCTCCCAAATTTAATTGAGTTTATTAATAATGGTGGTTTATTGATTTGGACAGAACTTCGACGCAATTGTGGGAGATGTAACCATCAGAGCAAACAGATCTTTGTTCATGGGTTTTAACTTTTCACACAAAGAATCAGGGGTTCCAATGGTGCTACCTATCGAGGATAACTCGAGGAAGAATGCATGGGTGTTCTTGAAGCCTCTGTCTTGGGATGTTTGGGCTACAAGTGGTTGCTTCTTCGTCTTCATCGGTTTTGTCGTATGGGTTCTTGTGCACAGAATAAATGAAGATGCAGCTTACAAATACGCTGACAGAAAATTTCAGCAATCTTAGTTGCTGTGTACCCCATAGTAAGAGCTATAAAGTGAGCTAATTTGGATAATCTAACCACAACTACAAGAATAGCGGTATACCCATTTGAAATCGGTAATCCATTGATAAAATCCATTGATAAATATTCACAAATCTTAGCAGGAATGTCCAAGGGTTGTAATAACCCAGCAAGTTTTGTTGTTTCATACTTTGTCGGTTGACAAGTTGGACAAGTTCTAATAAAATGCTGAACTTTCTCTTTTAAATTTGGCCATTCAAATTGAGAGTGTGGCCGTTTAATAGTTCATCAAAATACCCGCATGACCTTCAAAAAGCGAAGAATGATATTCTCGAATAAGCTCTTGACGAAAATTAAAGTGTTTGCTTAAAACTATTCTTCTATTATAAATGACAAGGTCATTTTGCAATCTGTAGTTCAAATGATTATGAGGTTCTTGCTCAATTTTCTGATATAACTCCTTCATGTCTTCTCGAAAATTTTTCTTTTTTCAATTTATCTAGCAAATCGCACCTTAGCGCTGACAAGGCAGAATATGTAAAATTCTCCTCGATTGAGTTGCTGAATTTGCGTGACAAAGTATCAGCAACAATATTGTTTTTTCCTGGATTGTATAGGACGTTAAAGTCATGTCCTAGTAATTTTACAAGAAATTTTTGCTGCTCTAGAGTTTGAATTACTTGGGACATCAATTCCCTTGTACTTTTTTGAACTGTTTTGATAGTGAAGACGTTTCCCAACAAATATTGTTTTCACTTCTTCACTGCCTTAATGATGACAAATAATTCTCTAATATAAGTACACTGCTGTTTTGCATTTTTGGGGACAACTTCTTGTTAAAAAAAAAAGCAATTGGATTTTTTTTCCTGAATCAAGACAGCTCCAACTCCCACTCCACTAGCATCTGTTTCCACAATGAACTGCTTTGAGAAATATGGTAAAGCGAGTATCGGAGCTGAACACATAGCACTCTTAAGTTCATTAAAAGAATTTTCTGCCTCTGCATTCCATTTAAATGCTTCTTTGTGTAATAAAGCTGTTAATGGGCTTGCTATTGTAGCATATTGATGAACAAATCTCATGTAGTAATCTGTTAAGCCAAGGAAAGATTGCAATTGCTTTAGGGTTGTAGATACTGGCCATTCCAAAATAGCAGAAATTTTTCCTTGATCAAGAGTTACTCCTTTGGCTGACACAACATGGTCTAAATATTCAATTGAATCTTGATCGAAGCTGCATTTACTTAGTTTAGCAAACAACTTATGCTTATGTAAACACAACAAAACGTCATCCAAGTGAGCCTGATTATTAAGATGTCATAAAAAAAACAATAACAAACTGCCTCAAGAATAGTTTTAAAGTTTCATTCATCATACTCTGAAAAGTTGCTGGTGCGTTTATCAACCCAAACGGCATTACCAAGAACTCGTAGTGACCTTCATGAGTCATAAAAGCTGTTTTAGAAATGTCATTCGGATCCATTCTAATTTGATGATAACCTGCTCGTAAGTCAATTTTACTAAAAATTGTTGCACCATTTAATTCATCGAGCAGTTCATCAATAGTCGGGATAGGAAACTTATCCGGCACTGTTAAGCTATTCAACGCTCTTAATCAATGCAAAATTGCCATGTACCATCACGTTTTTTAACCAGTAAAACCGGTGAGAAGAATGGATTCCTACTAGATCTAATAATTCCTAATTTTAGCATTTCAATAACAAGCCTCTCAATTTCCGTCTTTTGAAAATGCGGGTACCGTATGGCTTAACACTCATAGGTGTTGAATTAGGTCGTAGGTGAATTTGATGGTTTATCATCTTGTTTGGAGGTAATCCCTGTGGAGTTTGAAAAATAGCATCATACTTCTGAATTAATTCTTGCATATCACTTGGTACCTGGAAATTTTCAGATTGAGAAAGTAACATGGTTGATTGGAGACAAAAATATTGAAATACTGCTCAAGATTTTTTGTAATTTCTTCAATTGATTTAATTGGATGATTGATGGTATTTGTTGTTTCTTTTCTTGAAGGACTACTGTTTCACCATTCCAATTGAATTCATCTCAGAGTTTTATAGTATGTTAGTACAGGTCCCAAAAGTTCTAACCATTGAACCCCCAACACTAAATCGGTGCCTTGCACTAGCAGCACATAAAAATCAATGCAAAATACTTGATCTTGAATTTTTACTTGCAACTGAGAGCAATAACTTGTGCATGCTAATGTATCTCCGCTGCCTACTAACACTTTAAAGTGTTTAGATGGATGTACAACTAATTTTAATTGATTGACAACTCTATCTTGAATGAAGTTGTGAGTGGATCCTCCATCCACTAATATATGCACTATTTTTCCTTCAATAGATCCCTTGAACCGTATAGTTCTTGGAAATTGTTGCCCAGCTAGTGCATGCAAACTGATAGCTGGTAATTCTGAAGTTTCAGCTTCAACATCATTCAGTGCAATTGAATCATATCGTGTACTTGTGTCTGTATCATTGTTAAAACCTTCCTTATCATCAGTCATCAATACAAATAGTTTTTATTTGCATTTGTGATTTCTGTTAAATTTCTCATCACAATTAAAACAGAGACATTTTTCTCTTCTATCCATCATCTCAGTAGATGTTACACGTTTAACTGGTATATCTGAAGATTTCATATTTAACGATGAAGAATTTTGCTGTCTAATTGGTGTTGGAAGTATAGGAGGGTTTGTATTGTTAACTTTCATTGGTTGTTGATATGGAAATCGTGAACCAGAATATTTTCCTCCATAATCATTCAACTTATCCTCCATGAGTTTAGCTAAATTAATAGCTTGATCTAAGGAAACTGGTTTCAAGGCACGTACCTCCTTCCGGATATCACTTCTTAACCCAGATTCGAAGCAACTTTGTAAAAAAGGAGAAATGCCCACTGTTTGATTCATCAAGAACTCAAATCGATTTTGAAAATCAAGTACTGTTGTCATTTGAGTCAATTTCGATAACTCTCCTTGTAAATCTCGATATTCAGATGGCCCAAAACGAGCCGCTAAAGGTGAAAGAAAATTCTTCCAAGTCGTTATCATTCCGTTTCTATGCATCCATTGGAGCCACTGTAGCGCAATACCATCTAAATGGAATGAAGAGATGTTTAGTCTTTACGTATCATCTACTTCATGGTAATCGAAAAACCTCTCGACCTTAAAAATCCATCCAGTAAGGTCTTCCTCATTGAATCGTAGAACATCTAGTTTAATTGATCGAATTGGTTTGTAGTTACTTTCTGCAAAATTGTCAACATTCTTATCTTTATTACAGGACGTTTCCAACGGGACAACAACTGGATTACAAATTTGCTGCTCGATTCGTCCTTCCATGGAGGTTAACTTCACGCTGATTTCTTTCAACATTGCATTGACCTAGGAGAATTGTTGTTCGTGACTGGCTAATCTGTTGCGGCATTCTTCCACAATCAGATGTTGAGCTGCTTGAGATCTCGTACCTTCAGACATCAATGAAAGCACCAATGTTACGGTAGTTTACCAATAACAGGGCTGACAAAGCTAAGAAGAAGAAGATTGAGAGAGAAAACTTTTTCTGAATATTTCCTACTTTTCCTTTGTATTCTTTCTCCCGTTATATTTCTTACAGCAGTTTATCGATTAAACGGTTGCAACCGTATTTGGTATTTCAATTATAAATGAAATCGTTAATCCAGCCTGGGTTTCTTCTTTCTCTCTTGTGCTGCAATCTTCCATTCCTAGCTCTGTTTCTTCTTTCTCTCTTATGCTGTAAGCTTCCATTCCTAGCTTCAGCTGTAACACCTCCCGCTCATCAGATTCGCACTAGTCTCTGGTTCTCCTTCTCCACCATGGTTTTTGCACAGAGTCAGTTCATTTCTAAGGCAGAAAGAAGCAAAGCATGGGTTTTTCCTGTTCCATTTTTGACCCTTGAAATTGGTTTTGTGGGGGAAACAGTGGTTAGCAATTTGGCAAGATTTGTGGTGGTTATATGGTTCTTCATCGTCCTAATTCTGACCCAGAGCTACATAGCCAGTTAAACCTCGCTTCTCACAGTTCAACAGCTACAACCTACTGTAACAGATGTGAATCAGCTTTTGAAGCGCAAGGAAAGAGTTGGATATCAAGATGGTTCGCTTGTCTTCGGAATTTTGAAATCCTTAAAATTTGACCCTGACAAACTATTGAGCTATGGCTCTCCAGCAGAATTAGATGAACTGTGGCGACCGGCCACACTCCTGGAGTAACAACCCAACAATATGGCCCCGAATCACAGCGTGGCATCGCATCGCACTTACAGGACTTCTTCTAGCTGGCATTAGAGTTTTTATACCTTCCCAGATTATTCTGCCACAAAAACAGTGCTTTCAGCTTCTGGAGCTTGCCTAGCGATGGCGGGAGTGAACCAGATAAGATGTTTTGGTAAAGAAACAAGTTTACAAGCTCAGAACAGTTACCCATTTCCGGAATCTCACCGGAGATCATGGTTGTGTAAATGGACAAATTTGAAGTTTTCTGAGTCGACCCAAGCTGGTAAAGAACTAGAAATTCGAGGCTGAGATGGCACTAAATGACAAGCTTAATCATTTTCACTTAAATATTTCATTTAATTTTAATAATGTTGTACAATTTTATAATTTAATTTTTATCTTGCTTCTGATTCTACCCTTAATCCTCAGACGAGATATCTAAGAGAAGCGATGAAGAAAGATTCATTCTAAGGATCCTGAACTATCATCGATTGATAAATCCATCGCCCTAGCATTACTCCTTATTTCTACTGTTGGTATTTTCTTCATGTTCTTGTTCCTGTCAATTGACCGTGTCATGTTGCAGACTTTGAATACCTAAAGTTTGACAGAAATTTTTGTTCTGAAAATTGCGTGGGAAGTTAGTTATTTCTCTGGTCACTCATATTGGAAATGGTGGCCTGGGTTTATAGATTCTTTTGGTGAAGCCAGTATTGTTTTATATTGAATAGGAGATTTGTGAAAAACCCTCTTTTTATCTTCTCAAAGATCGTTTCCTTGTGAAAGTTTTGTTTGTGCAGAGATATTTGTGATCATATTTGTTCAAATGTGGGCTATTATCTGGGCTGGTCCTGTGGTCCAAAACCCACAAAACTATACTTGAACCAAGCTTTATGGTCAAGGCTGGTTCAATCTAGATTGAGGTTCGGACAAGATTTTTTGCATACCCTCAGTTTCTGCTCAACCAATATAATTACCTTCAATTATTCTACAAATAATACACTCCTCTTCTTAAAATACCCATGATGACCATTTCTCCAAGTGGTTTATGATTTGGGAAAACTTGTATAAAAATTTAATATTTTTATAATGATAATAAATTAAATTAATTAGATCCTCAAATCTCATATTTTTCTATAGTAGTTTAAGTAGTACCAGATTCTGTAAACCCACGTACTTAAGCTGGAGGTCCTGGGTTCGAATCTGGGGAAGGTATAAAAACTCTCATGCCCGCTGAAAACTTTTATATTATTTTCTCATGACGTGGTGAACATGTGATAAATTTTTTAAGTAAATTCAATATCATTTAATATTTTTTTAAAATTAATTTATAAAACGAAGAATGAACGAACGTGAACAATACAGACGGACGGTTAAAAACAACGTGCGTCCGTTCTACGATGAAAAATGGACTGACCAGTGAACAGACGAATGATGTTTTCAAGTGTCCGTACGTTCTACGGCAAAAATGTAAAGCAGACGGTGAACGGACGTCTGCTAAGGTTGGTTTTGTTAGATTTTTAAAAGTTTAAAGTTTGGATTGTTAAAATTTATACTTTAGGGTTTCAAATACAATAAACGTAATACTTCAAGATTTTAAATGATATATATATATATATATATATATAACTGCAGCAAAGGTTGAAAGGACGTCACTAAAACGGCACCGCGTAGGCAAAGGAATATAACTTACGGCTTAAGCTTTTGCTGTATTTAATTATTATTCAGAATAATAACATAATATTTTCGCATACAATAATAATGGAGTAAAAAAAAAAGAAAAGGAATCAAAGGCTGGTTATTTTGGCAGCTACCTACCTACTTCCGGGCAGCCACGGCGGTGGGGCCGGCGCTTCACAGGTGGGTGGGATGATGTGATGGGTCAAATCGAACGGCTAATTGGCCCCCGTGGGTAAAGAATCCAATCAGAGAATAGTAAATCCAGGTGGAAGAGCAGGAGAGGAGGAAGAGATAGGCAGCACACGAGGGTTGGTCCCCCCCATCTGGCTCGCCAGAGCCCCCCCTCCTCACATTCACACCAAAGTCACCAACCTTGATAAACCACATAAAATAAGCCTTCAATTCATGCCCCTTCCTGTGAGCTCTACTCCGTAGTCCGGCCATGCCCACCCAAATCAAAGGCGCATTGATGTTTTTTTTAACACATCTGCCTGTAAACACAAATGCTTAGTCTTGTTAGCCTCCTCCTAACACATTTTTTCGTTTAATCAAATATTTTAACTTAATTTTTAATATAATTGAAGCTCGGTCGATCTTTTTCAAGATTTTGAAATCTGTTAGAAATTGTAGAATATATTAAAAATTAGATTAAAACGCTTGATTAAATGAAAAAAGCAATACACGTGCTTTGTATAACTAGTAACAATAAGGTCTAGATTGCCAACAACTTACATGTTTTGTGAAAAAAATATGAAGATCTCATATGTAAATATCTTAAATATCAGGGTCTATTACATTTTGCATTAAAAAAATCATCTCGAGTGAATCAAACATCGAGAATGATACAGAAAACTGCACGAATTCAAACAAGAAGTAAACTTTATGATACCAAAACAATTTATTGCATTTGCAAGAATTATCGTGCACGTCCGTCGAGCTCACAGTCAGAGATCGACCTTGCGGGTAAAAAAGATCAAGTAGTAGTAATAGATTCATCTCAAAGGTGACACTGTAAAATCATTTAGTTAAAACTCCACACATCAATCTTAAACTAAACAAATACTAGACTACTTAAATGATTTCAAAACTCAGGCATACTCAAAATTCTCATCTGTGATGCAGTGAAAGGAGAGAGGGAGGGAAAAGAAGTTGTCGTTTAACAAATAAAGAGTACTCAGAAAAGAAGCAGCCCTTCACACGCTACTCCCCCTCCACTAACCCTCCCAATTTGTGTAGTCACTATCCGTAATTAGTGGGGGTGGCCTTGGACCATTTTTCAATTTTCAATCTACAGACAGAGATAAATACGAAGATGACATAGAAATACAGAGAGAGAAACGACCGGAAAGACAAGTTGCCCAAGACAGACAGACCACTCCAATCTCCATCTTAATGTTGCTCATTTAACCTACACATATATCTCCACAAGATTGTTTATAGGCCATGATTAATCAGAAAACACATTGAAAATCAAACGTTAATAATCAGAAAAAGAAAACAAACGCGGAAAACAGAGACACTTAAATTTACGTGAAAAATATTTTTAGAAAAAAACTACGGGTATAAAAGAAAATTTTAATATTGGCGTACAAGATCGACCCAACTCAACTAAAATTCAGATAACATTGTACTCTAACAAAACATAATAAACATTCAATGCAGAGATGAAGATCAGGTTTTTCTAGAATTCAAGAGATTTAAATGTGAGAGTAAGACAGGGGACCGTTAGTGACATGCATGAAAACATAGAAGTAAAACCAGACAGAAGCTAAAAGCATTCAAAGCCGCACGCTCTTCTTCATATACTAGCTGTGAAGTCGATACTCTATCTTCAAAAAGACAAGACTATTTGAGAAATTTAGTCTATTATCACCATCATTAATCATCATCTAAGTAAAGGATTAGCAGAAGTACCCGTTGATAAATTCTGGACTACGACCCTTATTGGATCTCTAATAGACCTAATATTGCCCCGAGGCTAAAGCTTACTACTTTTACTGTTAACTTAACATTGCATGTGTCAGCAGAATAATAGTAAATAATCAAGTATGTGGGCTCTGAGAAGATTTGAGTTACCAACCAAATCGGACATGGATGTTTGTTGGGCCTTTGTCTGATGTTCCTTCACATTCTATTAAGGGAAATTATCAAAAACAACCGCAAACTACGCACGTTTTCCAAAAACAACCACAAACAAAAAATTTTCCCGATTCAAACCATCAACTATTCGAAAACTGCCAATTATGACCACTCCGGACGGACGGACGTCGTTTGCGTCCGTCCGGGCGTTTTTTGGACCCGACCCGGACGGACGATAAATTATTCCGTCCGTCCCCAATTGTTGGTTCAATCAACATCTGCCACGTGTCGCCACGTTGCCCGTTCGGACGCGTTAATTACCCGTCCGTCCGGGTTAACTTAAAAAATACCCGGGACGGACGGGATAAGTTCCCGTCCGTCCGGGCGATCGATTATAATCCAGCGAAGCCGGGTTTTTGGATTTTTCACCGGAGAAAAAAATCTCGAGGCGACGAAATTACTTTTCACTCGAAGCTTTGAAATTTTTCGTAGATTAGCAAAAAAAAGCGTCTGTGGTAATTTCTTTATCAATTCTGATTTATTTACTTCAAGTTTTAATCTAAATAACGAAAAAAACCGAGCCCTAATTTCAAAGGGGAAAATTGTGAAACGAGGACGGACGGGCAAATGTAGAGTCCGTCCGGGTTTGACCCACGGACGGACGCGTAAAAAGGCGTCCGTCCGGGGGACAGCATTTAATTAAACCCGGACGGACGCGTATAAAGGCGTCCGTCCGGGGGACTTCATTTAATGAAACCCGGACGGACGCGTAATAGTGCGTCCGTCCGGCCGAGACCAAATATTCTAAAATTTGATTTTTTTTTTGTCTTTTCAATTTTTCTGTTCATTTAATGGGTGTATGTGAAATTATATTAATGTCAAAACTATTTTGTATTCAATTTATAGGATATTGTGTCAATTGAATAACATTTTGATTTTTTTTCAGATAATTGTCGCAAATGGCTGAGAGATTGGATGATGTAACTGAGTCTGCGAACATAGACTGGTATATGGAGGAGGACGCTCCCATGTACGGTGATATTCAAGCATTTGACCACTTAGAGGGTGATGGAGAAATACAAGTGTGTTCAATTTCAAAAACCTTAGACGATGAGCTACGAACACCATTCAATTCTGAGGATGACGAGGTGCAAAGCAGACAAACAAGGGCTGCAGATTCTGGTGATTTTGCTTTGAGTAGAAAATATGTATCTTTGCAGGCCATTAGAAATGAAATATGAGACTATTCTTTGAAAAAAGGATATGATATCAAGATCGTTAAAAGTGGGAGGAACAGATTGACGGCAAAATGTAAAGGAGTAGATTGTCAATGACACCTGCATGCGTCGACCATGCAAAATGAGGCCACCTTCCAAATAAAGTCATACTGTGATGATCACAATTGCGTAAGGGTATTTGATAATCGGCACGCTACAGCAAAGTGGTTGGCAACAACTTATTCAGATAGGTTCAAAAGTCAACCTGACTGGCCCATTAATGATATTATCGAGACAGTGAGGCGGGAACACAAAGTTAACATTAAGCCAAGCCTTGCGAGAAGAGAAAGAACCCAAGCAAAAGAAGCTAATTTCGGGAGGAACGAAGAACAACTGAAGATACTTCGTTCCTATGGAGCTGAAATATTAAAATCAAATCCAGGTAGCACACTGGTAATAGATGGTGACCTGGTCGTTCAGGATAGAAATGAGAAGATGATGTTTAAAAGAATGTACATGTGTATGGCTGCATGCAAAGCAGCTTTGTTGGATATGGGCAGACCTCTTATTTGTTTAGATGGATGTCATCTGAAGGGAGCCTGCCCCGGCCAATTACTCACGGCCGTGAGTATTGATGGCAACAATGGTATATATCCCATAGCTGTTGCCAACGTGGAATCAGAATCTCAAGTCTCGTGGACGTGGTTTTTGGAGATATTGCGAAACGACTTAGGCATTCACGAAGGCCGAGGATGGACATTTGTGTCGGATCGACAGAAGGTATATATTGTTATTACTCTTATTATTTGGATCGGCAGAAGTTATTGTTTTAATCTGAGCCTGTTTTTCTTTAAAATTGCAGGGATTGTTGAATGCAGTGGACGAGATATTTAATTTAGCCGAACACCGTTTCTGCCAGAGGCATATGTATTCAAACTACAAAGGAAAATTTCCGGGCCTAGCGTATAAAGATGTGATGTGGAATGCAGAAAGGGCAACCACAAGGGAATATTTTGAGCTAGCAATGAGGAAAGTATATGAGCTCAATAAGGATGCCCATGCATGGCTTCGACGAACACCACCTAGATTTTGGGCCAGTCATGCATTTTCGACAATTCCCAAGTGTGACTTGGGCTTGAATAATTTATGTGAGTCTTTCAATGCAGTTCTTTTGCCTGCCCGGAACATGTCGATTTTGACGATGTTTGAGATGATTCGAAAGACCCTGATGACACGCATTGTCAAAAAACACGAGGAGATGCTCAAGGTGGAAGATGTTCTGTGTCCTAAGATTAGGAAGAAGCTAGAGAGGCTGAAAGGGACAGCTTACGATTGGAGGGCTGAGTTAGCGGGAAATGCACTGTTTCAGGTTTGTTCAACTTGTTCATACTGATAGGTTCATCTTAGTTTGTTCTACTTGTTCATACTGAGTTTGTTTATGCACTGTTTCAGGTTAGCAACGGAGACGAACAATATATCGTTGACCTCAATGAAGGCCAGTGCGCATGTCGAGGGTGGGAGATTTCTGGCATCCCTTGTGTTCACGCCGTTGCATGCATCAATTTGATGAGAAAACCGATGGAAGATTATGTTCATATATATTATCATCGGGACACATATCTGGAGATGTATTCGCACTTCATTCGTCCCATTAATGGGCAAAAAATGTGGCCAGAACCAGAGAATAGGACCCCAATCATTCCGGGTCAGAGAAGGCCTCAACCTGGTAGGCCAAAGAAGAAAAGAATTCGCGATGTCGATGAGCCTTCTACCACTTCTCGTGGTCCACGTGGTCTGACTTCTAAGAAGAAGTCTACGAGGACGTGTCGTAAATGTGGACGTCAGGGGCATAACAGTCGCACATGTTCTGAGAGGGGATCCACTTCACGTGCTTCTGCTTCGCGTGACACATTTATGGGTTTCCAAATCGTTGGCGGGACGCAGGTACATTTTTATTATTATTCTCGTAAACAAAATTTCGCTATTATGTTCTAATATAACTATCAATACGTGCAGGAATCTACTACAGGCAATCAGGAAAGCGGCCATGAGAGAGAATGATGGATATCTTTGTCCGAAACTTCCACGAGAAAATGATTCGCTCGGACAACTATCTTTTTGCCAACGGTACCATATCCCGGTCTTCTTGGAAGGCTCAGAGCCTTTTGAAGAAACACGCACATGTTCTGAGAGGGGATACACATTTCGCGTGCTTCTGCTTCGCGTGACACATTTATGGGTTTCTGAACCGTTGGCGGGATGCAGGTACATTTTTACTATTATTCTCGTAACAAAAGTTCGCTATTATGTTCTAATATAACTCTCAATACGTGCAGGAATCTGAGAGAGACTGATGGATATCTTTGTCCAAAACTTCCACGAGAAAATGATTCGCTCGGACAACTATCTTTTTGCCCACGGTACCATATCCCGGTCTTCTTGGAAGGCTCAGAGCCTTTTGAAGAAACACGCACATGTTCTGAGAGGAGATACACACTTCGCGTGCTTCTGCTCATAGCTTTTGGAGAAACACGCACATGAGAGAGAATGATGGAAGACGATGACATACAGATGGTGGAGAGCGGATCATCTTCATTTTATGCATATTTGATGTATCTTATAGTTTGTACAGCAAATTGTATTTTATAATGAGAAATTATACCGTTCCTACGTTGAAGTTATCAAACCAGTATGAGTAACAAAATTTAAAACCATTTCTATGAAGCATCTAACAGAAAAGAAACTTCCACAGATTGAGAAGGTCGTTTCACGTCACTCCCACCATTACTACCTGAAGTTTTTTCAACGCTGCTTCCAATTACGACAGAAGAAAGAGAAATGCAGAGTGAAATAAGAGGGAAAATCGCAGAATTTGTAATGTCCCTTTGATAATTAAAGTGGGAAAAAAATTAGAAATTTTGGCAGAGTTTCCTTTGTTTTTAGTCTCCCCCACAGCTAGTATCATCCTGCATATTTGAATATCCAAACAGTTCCAGTATTTTGCCTCAAACATCAATTGCATCCAACAAAAATAAATATAACTAATGAACATCAAATTAATGAATATCCAACTACAAGTACTACAAATTTTCATCATCCAAATACAGTACATCATCAAAGTTTACAAAAAAAAACTCTTGGTCTCTGTGCATCGCCCTCGGTCGTCCCCTCTCTGCACGTAATAAAAGAAAGTTAGATTATAATGAGTTGAAATGTAATTAATAATGAGAAAAATATGTTCAAATATACCTAAGCTTGGGCAGCGTCGTCATCTCCAGTCCCCGGCAGCACACCCTCGTCGTCACCATCCCCCGGCAGCACACCCTCGTCATTTCCATCCCTCGGCAGCACAACCTCGTCATCTCCATCACCGGTCAGGAGTACCTCATCATCGTCACCATCGTCACCATTGGCACTAACAGCACCAGCTCTCCCAAGATCGTCGGGATCAAAGGAATGGGCATCTATCCAATCCTGGCAGATCCGTCTAGTCTCTCTGTGGTACTCCATCATATCTCTGAGGTACTGCATCATGTTTGCTTGACTAGATTGAACAGTCTGCACCTCCGTTCGAACGGACGCCACCTCCATTCGAACATTCTCTATCAGCGCCGTAATAGAAGCCATATCTGTGGGAGGCACGATCTGAGGGGGGAGTTGCCCTCGACGAGGGTGTTGCAGCACAGGAGGGGGCCGAACATCATTCCCTTCCGTCCACTGTCCGTCGACCTCACGCAGCCCCATCTTCACCAAATGCAGCCTGCCGAACGCATCCGCGGGCCGCTGTGGTATAGTCTGTGCCACTCGCGGTAACTGAATCTGAAAATGCTCAATAATCTTCTGAATCAAGACAGTGTACGCGAGGTTCTTGGTCCGTGTGCGTGAGATCTTACTAATGTGACTCAGAATCACATAGCCGGGGTCGAAGAAGTTACCGCTATACAATTTCTCCATGACATAGAGACACATGTAGCTAACATGATCTCTATGTCCAACGCGCGGTAGAATGGTGTGTGCTATAAGGTTATGGATGACGCGAGCTTTCACATTCAAATCTTTTGCTCCTGGCTTCACGATGTCCACAAGATCAGCGTTCCGATGAATCTGTCTAATGAACGCTGTTCCCTCCGCTGTGGCAAGCATGGGCAATTTTTTCTGGGAATGGTAGTACTTTTCTGCCCCTTCTGCGTGAAAGCCAAGTACCTCATTCACAACCTGTGGCGTCACTTCATACTCCTCACCCAGTATGTAGGTCTTTATAACTCCCGACCTCCCTGAAAATCTCATGTTAGCATAGAATAGGCGAACCATTTTTTCACAGCTGACTCCCCGAATGGTGTAGAGTCCTTGAAGTCCGATCCTGTCAAACATTTCTTTTATCTCCAAGGACTCCCATCCTGAAAATTTTTAATAACAAATACATAAGACTAGTTCAACTAAATATTGTCGAAACAATTTGTAAGAATAATTGACTCAACCTGTAAAGTCCACCATCTTCGTCAACGACACCTTTCGGTGTACTATATCCAGCCGATATTGCTCTCGACAATGTTCACTGCGAAATTCCTTCGATTGTGAGGTCGATGAAGCTGGCTGTGAGGAGCTGGGAGCCGAGGAGCTGGGCGGTGGCTGTGAGGCCCGTGGAGGTGCCTGTGGAGCACGTGGATGTGGCTCTGAGACCCGTGAAACTGACTGTGGGGCCGGTGGACGTGGCTGTAAGGCCCGTGGAGTTGGAGGTGGCTGTGAGGGCAGTGGAGATGGCTGTGACATCGTTGGCCGCTTTGAAGGTCCACCTTGTGACGTCGAATCCTTCTTTCGTTTATAAGCAAGTTTATCTGCCATTTTCGTAAAGTCTGCAAATTGGAAAGTCTCCAATATTAGCAACAATAACTCAAACCGTGGCGAAAATCAGAGCCCGGTCAAACTCGGCCTTCACAGCCATAACCCGGAGGGATGCAATAATTTTCCGTCCGTCCGGGGTATTGCTATGATCCCCCGGACGGACGGATTAAAATCGCGTCCGTCCGGGTTATTGAAAAAAAGGCGATTTTGACCTAGGGCTCGGATTTTTGCGTTCTAAACGTAAAAATTTAAACTAATCCACTATAAAAGGAGTAAGATATTACCTGATGCGTTTTTCGCTTGAGAATCGCACAAGAAATTTGGAGAGCGTCGAGAGAAAACGAATTCCGGCCACTGTTGAGTTCCCGGCGATTTTCCCTTTCTAAAACGATTATAATCGATCACCCGGACGGACGGGAACTTATCCCGTCCGTCCGGGGTATTTTTTAAGTTAACCCGGACGGACGGGTAATTAACGCGTCCGAACGGGCAACGTGGCGACACGTGGCAGATGTTGATTGAACCAACAATTGGGGACGGACGGAATAATTTATCGTCCGTCCGGGTCGGGTCCAAAAAACGCCCGGAAGGACGCAAACGACGTCCGTCCGTCCGGAGTGGTCATAATTGGCAGTTTTCGAATAGTTGATGGTTTGAATCGGGAAAATTTTTTGTTTGTGGTTGTTTTTGGAAAACGTGCGTAGTTTATGGTTGTTTTTGGTAATTTCCCTTCTATTAATCATATCAAGCCATGGCCAGTTGACCGTTGCCACCTTCAGCTCAAGGAGAGATACGAAAAACCTGTCGAAAGAAAGACATTATCATAAGGCTAATCTCGGTGCCAACTTTAATCATGATACATGTGCTAGAGCAGTACTTAAACTTTGGTCTTGAATCCTCAGTTGATTTTGTGGCCTTTAAAGCGAAGATTGGACCTGCTCTTTGTCTGATTTCGTCAACTGCTTCTTTACTCCATATAATAACATGTTCAATGTGTTCTTATTTTGATTGCATTTTTAATCTACAGTAACTTATGCCGATTGAAACACAAATAGCCGGAGCTTTGTGATTGTACTCAACGGACAGGATCGTCCAAATAAAGAATACAATTTAAATACTTGATTTCTGTATTGAATCTTCACTCTAGAAAGAGATCTCCACACTGAATTGGTATGAATTTCCCTAGCTCCTTGAGACAACTTGTCTTATAGCTTTCCGAGTGAAAAAAGTATCAATACATAAATAAAACAATAAATTCCATAACAAGAGAAAATTTAACAAATACCTGCGACAAAACACTATCTAAGTTGTCAATGAGTGTTTGAATAGCATTGGCTGTGCCCTCAGAGAAACCTTTGTCTTTAGCTTCAAAAAGAATAGTTGCAGTCGCCAACGATAAGGTTTGTAAAATTTGAGATTTGCTGAGGAATTGATTTGCAGAGGAGGAAGAAAAAGGTGATGAAAAATGCCGTTGAAGAGGAAGATGAGAGAGAGAGAGAGAGATTGTAGTGAAAAATGATGATTTCTGTTCTTATTGTCATTTCATTTTGAAAATCGATACTTACATGCTCTACAGAGGAAAACGTAACTGAATTTACAAACTCAACTTAATGCATGGTTTCTAGTAGGAAAACAACCACTATTGGGCACCAGTTCGGCCCTTCGAAGATCAAACTTTCAAGGAAGAATGATGAGGAAGAGCAATACGAACTTACTCTAGCAACCTTGAACTAGTAAGCAAGGGAGACCTACTTCTTTCACGGATTGGAAAATTCGTGGCCTACCTCCCTTGAAGGTAACAATGTCTCTTTCTTTTGAAGACAAAGGTGACTCTTGTATTGAAAAATTGACAAAAGGTTTTTCAATGCAACTAAGCGATGCCTATAAATAAACCCTGATAGTGACTAGCTAGGGTTTGGAAGGCTTTCACCTTGCGTCTAGCTTGATGGGCCGATGCCTCATTGGTTGCTCTTTGGTGCGCCTAAGTTGACGGCCAAGAATTGGTCATGGGCCGAGACTTATTTGTCTTCAACCCAAAGCCAACCACCATGCATGTATCTAATCCTAACCAACAATCTAATGCATGATATCAGTAAGACTTATAATATACCTTACTCTCATAAAAAAAGACTAAGTGTTTGCCAAAGAAAGTGAAAATACAAAAAAAAGTGTTCAAAAAGAGAAAAAAAAAAATAAATAAAGAAAAGAAAAAAAATGCATAAACTAAATGGTTACACATTTAAGATGCCAGGAAGATAAATTCATGTATGATGTATCTCTGAATCCATCTGTGTATCTCATGCTAGCATGTGTAGAGGCTGCTCCACATCCAATGGGCTAATCTCCCAAGTGGGTCCATCCAAAAGATCAAGATCTGTAAAAGAAACAAAGTCATCAGTAAAGTGATTAAGTAAAGTAAGAGACTTTGTTTGTGAGCGTGTGATAGACTTCCTATGCATGTCATGAAGGAAGAAGAGGGGGAGTTGTAATGGGTTTGAGCTTGAGCGATAAGGAAGCTAGTGTAGTTGGCTTGAGTGTGGATTGGAGGAAAACTAAAAACAAAGGAAGGAGGGGTATAGTGGGCTAGAGGGGCGGGTGATCTGTGGGAGGGATTCAGTCGATGGTAGCAGGCCAGGGTTGAGTGGCCCAATTTTTTGAAGACCTGGCACCTGAGTTGAAATTTTGTGCCGCCGGAGTAGGCGCCATGAATTTGAATGTGGAGCTAAACCGGGTCCGTTCTGGTGCAGACCAGACGAGAAATTAGGGTGGAGCAGGGCATAACTCTAAAGGAGATTTTGGATTTCTTCTAGGGATGGCTGATCGGTATGATTGGTGATAGAGGTGACGAAGGCATTATATTCGCTACCCAGTCTGCCAAGAAAATAGATCATCTGATTCCGATAGGAGACTGGTTCTCCAATTGCCGCTAGAGTATTACATGTTGTGGTAATCTTCTGGATATAACTAGTGGCAGAGATGCAATCTTTAGATAGAGAGTGAAGACGACTACGATGATCAGTGATTCTTGCTAGGGAGGAAGAGGCGAACATACGTTCGAGAGTCGACCAAACTTCACTTATAACGACCTCTTTTTCCAGTAAGATATTGTCCGCTCTAGGGATTGAGCTGTAACCCAATATCCTCCCCTCACGGATTTGTTTGGTGAGGACTTCTTAGTTGGTCACCGAACATGATACTGCTCTAGCCGGAGCACTTTTAACTTTGGAATTCTTATGGGATCCATTGCCAATTGTGCTCCAAAACGCGTCTTATTATTTTGGGAGGGTTTTCTTACATATGTTTCATTTCCATATACCTCCCAAGTGATGTTGGATTGTGACGACCCTCTTTTTACTACCCGAGATTTACCTATACTCGAGTCTGGGATTTGCCTACGCTCGGCTTAGGTCCCGAGATTTGTCCCGCAGTTGTGCTCATACGTACACATTCGGGTCATCACAATCACCCCCCTCGGGGGTCCAACGTCCTCGTTGGCCGCATTTCCGGTTTGGTACAATCTCTAATGTAATTTATAACGACCCATTTGTTGACTTATAGAGTGTTTAAGTCATAATATGTTTTTGATGATGTATTTAAAGGATAAATAATGTAATTTGATTATGTGTATTTAATGAGAATAATGAATATGAGGTTATTTGGAAATACCCTTGAAAAGGGTATTTTAGTTATCTAATAAATTGTATTGAGTATACAGGGCTGAATAGTTAAACAGGGCTAAAATTAGATGTTCCTTGTGCCGATCACAAGACGACAAAGAAATGAAGGCTTCTGCCGATTGCTAAAAGACAGAAGAAGAATTCGTCAGTGCGTGCTTGTGCCGATGACGTGTCAAGATGCATCTGCCGATAGCATTTGAAGCTACTCTTGCCGACACTGTTCCAAGGATTCTCATGCCGATAGTATTTACGGTTGTCTCGGCCGATGGAGTTCAAAGTTACATCTGCCGATGGTGTTTGAGGATTCATATGCCGATGGCAGTTTAAACTCTCTAACTGTAATTTATAACGACCATTTGTTGACTTATAGAGTGTTAAGTCATAATATGTTTTTGATGAGTATTTTAAAGGATAAATACTGTAATTGATTATGTGTATTTAATGAGAATAATGAATAGAGGTTATTTGGAAATACCCTGAAAAGGGTATTTTAGTTATCTAATAAATGTATTGAGTAGTACAGGGCATGAATAGTAAACAGGGCTAAAATTAGATGTTCCTTGTGCCCGATCACAAGACGACAACGAAATGAAGGCTTCTGCGATTGCTAAAAGACAGAAGAAGAAGTCGTTCAGTGCGTGCTTGTGCCGATGACGTGTCAAGACTCGTGCCGATGGCGTTTAAAGAAACTCGTGCCGATGGCGTTTAAAGATGTTCATGCCGATTGCTTTGTAGCTGCATGTGCCGATGTCGTTCAAGGTTTCTCATGCCGATCACTAGACGACAAAACTCCAAGGACTCATCTGCCAATAGCTTACGAAGATTCAAATGCCGATGGCATTCAAAGACTCATCTGCCGATGGCCCTACAAGATGCAAATACCGATGGGGTCTTACACTTCAAATACCGATGAAGTTTACACTCCAAATACCGATGGCATCCAAAGATTCTTATAACGATGACATATGAAGACTCTTTTGCCGATGGTATTCCTGCTGATGACATATTAAGTCAGCTGCCGATTACATTTGAAGCCTCATATGCCGATGGCTCTACAAGTTGCATTTACCGATGACGTGGCATTATTTTACAAGCTGCATCTGGTTATGATCTTCCGCCAGAATTTAAAGTTAGCCGCGAAGCTACAGTGATGTCGTTTTCAAGCATTAACTCCAGACCTTTAATGGCGACGACGAACAAAATTTTCAGATGCAACGGATAGCTGCTTCAGTACGGATGCTTCCCAACGGTAACATTTTTTTTATTTGGAGTAAGAAGCATTCAATTCTATGAAGCAAGGATATACAGAGTATATAAGCAGAAGAAAAGGCTCGTAGACTAACTTTTGCCAATTTGAATTCTGAGCCCTAGCTGCGAAAGTCATTCTTCACTCTGTATTTTTCACTACATCTCTAAACTCGAACTCGAGATTCAATTGTTGTGAGAGTGTAGTTTGTGCGTTATTTTTGCAAACTCAAATCTCTCTAAGGCAGTGGATTGACGCCCGTGAAAGTTCAATCCAGAATTGTAAAGGCAGTTGATCGGAGCCCAGAATCCCGATCTGTTTTCTCGTGAGGAGAAGGTTAAGGATCTTCAAGGGGTGAGCCTTGGAGCGTGGACGTAGGCAGCTTGGCCGAACCACGAAAAAAGCGTTGGTGTTCAATCTCTCTTACCCTCTCTGTCATTATTGTTATTAACTTAATTGCTGATAGAGTAAATTGAGAGAGTGATTAAATTGATCATTAAATTTAGTTTTAAAAGTCTAATTCACCCCCCTCTTAGACAATTCCGGTCCTACAATTGGTATCAGAGCAAGGTTAAATATTGTCTAAGCTATTTTTATAGGAAATATTGTGTAATTTGAAATGGCTTTCAATACACATTCTATTCAAATGGAAGGTCAGTCTACCACTAGACCTCCATTCTTCGATGGCAATGATTATGTGTATTGGAAATCTAGAATGAGAGTTTATATTCAGGCTATAGACTATGACATTTGGAACAATATAGTAGATGGTCCATATGTAGCATTTAAAACAGAAAATGGTATTAGGATACCCAAAGCCTCTCACGAACTGAATGATAGTGATAAGAAGAATTTGAGCCTGAATGCAAAGGCAATAAACACCTTGTACTGTGCTCTGAATAGAGACGAGTTTAATAGAGTACAAGGGTGTGAGAGTGCTCAAGAAATTTGGCACTTATTAGAGGTCACACACGAAGGCACAAACCAGGTCAAAGAGAGTAAATTGAGCATGTTAGTTCATGAATATGAACTGTTTTCCATGGAAAAAGGAGAAACCATTAGTTCCATGTTTACTCGATTTACTAACATTACTAATGGTCTTAAAGCTCTTGGTAAGATTTACTCAGGTGAAGAACAGGTAAGGAAACTTCTGAGATGCCTACCGAGAGCATGGCAACCAAAGGTGACTGCCATTAAAGAAGCTAAGGATCTCAAAACTTTGAAGCTTGAGGAGCTCATTGGATCTCTCATGACGCATGAGATCACAATGAGGGCAAACGAAAAGGAGGACCTCAAAGAGAAAGAGGTCTCTAAGAGAAAGGACATTGCCCTGAAGATCTCCTCTGCCTCCTCCAGTAAACATGAAGAATCTGAAGAAGAAGAAGAAGAAGATGATGAGGACATAGCACTCATCACAAGGAGATTCAGTAAATTCCTGCAAAGGAAGAGGATGCAAGGAAGAAGATTTCCGAAAGGTGAAAGACCACAAAAGGAGAAGGAAATCACATGCTTTGGATGTGGAAAGCCAGGACATATGAAGGCCGATTGTCCACAGGCCAAGAAGTTTCCCAAAAAGTTCAAGAAGAAGGCTATGAAAGCCACGTGGGATGAAAGTGAAGAAGATACCTCTTCAGAAGATGAAGAAGTGGCTAATCTGTGCTTCATGGCACACGAGGACAAGGTATGCTCTTCTTCTTCCAGTAATTTAAGTGATTGCGATAGTGATAATGAAGACGGAGAACTGATTGATGCTTTCAATGACTTAGTAAAGCAGTTTGGCATGCTAAAGAGTAAGTATAACACATTGAAAAGGGAAAATGCAGATCTAATAGAAAAACATGAAAATGAAATCAACCAGCATGCAAAAGAAGTCTCAGAACTTAAATCGAAAAATGAGACTTTGGATAAACTTGTTATAAACTTCACTAAAGGTAGTATGGGATTAAACATGTTGATCAGTGGTGTAAGGAAACCATTTGATAGATCAGGTATAGGTTATGACAAGAATAATAAAAGGAAAACTTATAGGAACTTCTTTGTTAAATCTACTACCTGTCTTGCAAGGAGTGAAGTAGGACATAAAACTGTTGCATGTCCCGTAAAGAATTACAATATGAAGTCAAGTGGTAACCTTCAATGGGTTCCTAAGGGAACCAGACCTAACTCTAGGACCCAAAAAGTTTGGGTACCAAAGAAGACAACTTGATCTTCTGTTTTGCAGGTTGACAGCTCTCCTGAAAGAAATCAGTGGTACCTCGACAGTGGATGTTCGAGGCATATGACAGGAGACTCAACCATGTTTGCTGTTGTCAACAAAAAGAAAGGAAATGTTACTTTTGGTGGAAACCAAAAGGGCAAAATTGTTGGCATCGGCAATATAGGTAACAGTGTTAATCCTATTATTGAAAATGTGCTGTTAGTTGAAGGATTAAAGTATAATCTGCTTAGTATTAGTCAATTGTGCGATAAAGGATATGAAGTGATTTTTAGATCTAACTCCTGCATAATTAAAGATGCATCTAATGATAAAACTCTGTTCACTGGTTATAGAAAAGAAAATATCTATGTTATTGATATGGATGTTGTTGTGCATGTTAATGAGAAATGCTTTGCTGTTAATTCTTCTCATGATGCTTGGATTTGGCATAGAAGATTAGGACACGTAGGAATGGATACCTTAGCTAAGATTACTAAGGATAATTTAGTTAGAGGGATTCCTAAGATATCCTTTGAAAAGGATAAAGTCTGTGAAGCTTGTCAAATGGGCAAGCAGATCAAAAGTTCTTTTGTTTCTAAGAATTCAATTTCTACTTCTAAGCCTCTTCAACTCCTTCACATGGACCTTTTCGGTCCTTCCAATGTAGCAAGCTTAGGAGGCAAATTCTATGCCTTTGTCATTGTGGATGACTTCTCTAGGTTTTCTTGGGTGTTCTTTCTAAAGTCTAAGGATGAGACTTTTGATACCTTCTCTAGCTTTAGGAAAAGAGTTCAAAACGAGAAGGAACTCACCATTGCTGCTATTCGTAGTGATCATGGTGGTGAGTTTGAAAATGACAGATTTGAACTTCTGTGCCTCAAGTATGGAATTGAGCACAATTTCTCCTCTCCTAGAACCCCTCAGCAAAATGGTGTTGTTGAGAGGAAAAATAGGTCTCTCCAAGAACTTGCCCGAACTATGTTAAATGAGAATTCCATTCCCAAATACTTCTGGGCTGAAGCTGTTGCTACAGCTTGCTATGTTCTTAATAGGGTTTCCATAAGGCCATTTTTAGAGAAAACTCCATATGAACTCTGGAGTGGAAAAACTCCTTCTGTTAAGTATTTTAGAGCCTTTGGCAGTAAATGCTTCATCCTTAACACTAAGGATAACTTAGGGAAATTCGATTCCAAATCCGATCTTGGAATTTTTCTTGGTTATTCCTTGTCCAGTAAAGCATATAGAGTTTTCAATAAGAGAACTCTAGTTGTAGAGGAATCAGTTCATGTAAACTTTGATGAGACTCCTCAACCAATAATTAATGTGGATGAGGATGTTTCTTTGGACAAACAACTGGATTCCCTCTCTTTAGAAAAGTCTGCTGTTCCCACTCAATTAGAGAAACCTTTAGAACCATCTTCTACTTCTCTGGAAATCATTTCTGTTAAAGATGAATCTGCAGATCTTCCTAGAGATTGGAAGTATGTTAGAAACCATCCATTAGATGAAGTCTTAGGTGATCCTTCTTTAGGAGTTAAGACTAGATCCTCTCTTAGGAATCTCTGTGCCAATGTGGCATTCATTTCTCAAATAGAGCCTAAGAAATTTGAGGAGGCCGAGAGTGATGAAAATTGGATTATGGCCATGCAAGAAGAGTTAAATCAATTCGAAAGGAGCAAGGTATGGGAACTTGTTCCACGGCCTAAGGATCATCCCATTATTGGAACTAAATGGGTTTACAAGAATAAACTAGATGAGAATGAGATTGTCATTAGAAATAAGGCTAGGCTTGTAGCTAAGGGATACTCTCAAGAAGAGGGTATTGATTTTGAGGAATCTTTTGCCCCTGTTGCTAGATTAGAGTCAATAAGAATGCTTCTAGCTTTTGCTTGTTTCAAGAACTTCACACTCTTTCAAATGGATGTAAAGAGTGCTTTCTTAAATGGTTACATCACTGAGGAAGTTTTTGTTGAGCAACCCTTAGGTTTGAAGCTTTCGATAAACCCGAGCATGTCTATAAGTTAAGGAAAGCTCTTTATGGTCTAAAGCAGGCTCCTAGAGCATGGTATGACAGATTGAAGAATTTTCTTGAGGAAAGAAAGTTCAAAAAGGGTAACTCCGATTCAACTCTGTTTACCAGGCAAAAGGACAATGATATTCTGTTGGTTCAAATTTATGTTGACGACATCATTTTTGGATCGACTAATGTCAATATGTG
Organism: Begonia masoniana; assembly: GCA_022432975.1. Classification (NCBI taxonomy): domain Eukaryota; kingdom Viridiplantae; phylum Streptophyta; class Magnoliopsida; order Cucurbitales; family Begoniaceae; genus Begonia; species Begonia masoniana. Next base: position 4,633,837 of record CM039503.1, on the reverse strand, counting down.
CAGTGAGTTTTCCTCCCTCATGCAAAGTGAATTTGAAATGAGTATGATGGGGGAGTTAAAGTTTTTCTTAGGATTCCAGATTAGTCAATCTCCTGATGGAATCTTCTTCTGTCAAGAAAAGTATATTAAGGAACTCCTTAAGAAATTTGGTTTAGAAACTGTCAAATCATCTAGGACTCCCATGAGTACCACAACCAAATTGGATAAAGATGAAAATGGAGTAAATGTGGATATTAAGAAATACCGTGGTATGATTGGATCTTTGCTATACCTGACTGCTAGTAGACCAGACATTCTGTTTAGCGTATGTCTCTGTGCTAGGTTTCAAGCTGCCCCTAAGGAGTCTCACTTATCTGCTGTTAAACGGATTTTTAAGTATCTAAGTGGGACAGTTGACTTAGGACTCTGGTATCCGAAAGGTACCTCATTTGATCTAATAGGATATTCTGATTCTGACTATGCGGGTAGTCTTATTGATAGAAAAAGCACTAGTGGCACGTGTCAATTCTTAGGAGAGTCTCTTGTTTCTTGGTATTCTAAGAAACAGAATTCTGTTGCATTGTCAACTGCTGAGAGTGAATATATTGCTGCTGGCAGTTGTTGTGCACAAATGCTTTGGATGAAACAGACTTTGGAAGATTTCAATCTGTTTTATGAAAGGATTCCTATTCGGTGTGATAACACCAGTGCCATTAACATTTCTAAAAATCCTATTCAGCACTCTAGAACCAAGCACATAGATGTCAGATATCATTTCATTAGAGATCATGTTCAAAAAGGAGAAATCATTTTAGAGTTTGTTAATTCCGTAGATCAACTTGCAGACATCTTCACCAAGCCTTTAGATGAAAAGACTTTCAATAATATTAGGATAAGGCTAGGTCTCATTCGGGTTGAGAAAAACTAAGATTATTTTTTGTCAAAAAATTTTAAGTATTGGAGTGTTTTTCTCTTCTGTGTTGGCATCGGCAGATGCTATGTTTTTCAAGAGGCATCGGAAGATGCATATCTATAGGAAGGCATCGGAAGATGTTTTTCTTATTTCTGCCGACACGTGTAATCCATCAGAAAATTATTTTTTCTTAATCTGCCGACACGTATGTCTTCTTCGTAAGGCGATGAGTTATTTCTTTTAAATTCATTCTTCTTCGCCGATACACTTCACTTTTCGCGCTCTTTCTGTAAACCCCTGCCCTACCAAATCCTCTCTGACGAATCTTCTTCCTGCAATGGAATTTCAAGGTCAATCATCTCGTGCAGTTTCCAAACCGGCCCAGAAGAAGGCCAAAGTCTCTGCTCATCCGTCCCGAGAGATTCCTCTTGGAACGGAATGGCCATCGTTCTTCTTCCTTACTCAAGTTGCTGAGGTAAAATACCGCAATACCTTTCAGCACAAATCTTTGATTCTTAGTAAGGGCATTCATTTTGACAAGCTAGCTGGAATGGGCTTTATCGAACCTTTGACAGACCTAGGGCTTATAGGTCTTTTTGAAACCGAATCCTTCTTCTATCCAGAAGCAATTAGGATGTTCTATGCTAACATGAGTTTTACCCCTGACTTCTCCTCCATTAGGAGTTATGTGTACAACAAGCATATTGATATTACCCCTCAGACCATAAATACTCTTCTGGGGGCTCCTCATTTGGATAATCGCCCCTACATTTATATGACTGGGCCTGAGCTGCCTTTCTTTGGAACGTCAGATGGACTTCAGTTTCTAAGGGAAATTGCTTCGGACCCAAATGCATCCTATGATCAGTTAAAGGGTAAACATTTGACACCTAGAGCCCGTGTATTCCGTCATATGATTGATTTCAATATTGTTCCCAAGGGGGGACATTATGATGAAGTGAGCTCAATGGAACTATTCGTTCTGTTTGCTCTGTATTTCAAGACCCCTTTCAATATTGGATACATTGTCGTTAGACGGATGATTTTGGCAGTATCATCCAAGGCTACATCTCTACCGTATAACCTGCTTCTCATGCGGTTATTTGTCAAGCTTGAAGTTGTTTTTCCTGAAGAGATTGAGCCTGTGATTCTCCAGCCCTCCAACTTTTATTCAGATATTACTCTAAACAGGTTGGGAATCAAAAGAGTCGAAAAAGGTAAACCTGTTTTGGACAAGGCCAAGAAAAAGGCTCCTTTGGCTGCACCTGTCAGGCGTGGGAAGAGAAAGCTTGCTCTTCTTGAGGCGTCTGCTACAGAAGGAGGGGATGAGTCAGGCCTTCCAGTTTTAACTCTTTCCCCCTCTCAATCTCAAGTTTCTGGCACTCCAGAACCTCCTCCTCTGGTGCGAAGGCGCAGAACTGTCCATTCTTCAGGAATAGTGATCTCTGAGACAGTTTCTTCTCCTTCCTATGTGCCTCCTCCTATTTCAGCACCTCCACAATCACATTCAGAACCTCAATCACCTCCACCTTCTCTTATCTTGCCTTCTCAGCCTGCCTTTCCTTCCATCTCTCCACTGATGCAAGCCATTACTTCAATTTTCCAACATGGCCCCCCACCAGCTTCATCAGTCCCTCCATCTCCAGTCCAACTCTTTTCCTCACAACTACATCTACAGTTCAACTGGCTATACCTTCACCTTCTACATCTTCGATCCCCCAGCTATACCATCAGCACCACCATCTCCAATGCGAATGCCCTCACCTGTTCCCCAGTCTCGCCACACAAATCGGCTAACGCTCCTTCTCACCAGTCCAACTTCTTTCTCCACCGGCTATACCTTCACCACCTTCATCTCCAATCCCGACTACTCCCCTCAGACTCCTCCTGTCTACTCCTCCACCTCCCCTCAATTCTCCAATCAGATTGCCCTCACCAGCTCCTCCAGTCACCTGTCCAACCAGCTCCTCCATCCCCTCCACTCCTTCCTGCTCTGCCATCCAGACCAACCACTCCTCTAACCTATCAGAGGAGATTCTCACTGAATGAGACTCGATATTCTGAGCTGAAAGCCTCTATTGACCGCATTGAGTCTGCTCTCAGTACCATGGAAAGTCGGATTGAACAGTCGCTGGATGCCAAACTTGTAAAGAAATCACAAAGACTTGTCCACTGACTTAGATTCTGGTCTTGGTTTGGTGACTCAAAAAGTGGATGCTGATCGGCGCATGATTGTCAGGGAAATTGAGAAACTCCAATCCTCCATTGCTGCCTTGACTGAACCTGAACCTGAACCTGAACCTGAACCTGAACCTGAACCTGAACCTGAACCTGAACCTGAACCTGAACCTGAACCTGAACCTGAACCTGAACCTGAACCTGAACCTGAACCTGAACCTGAACCTGAACCTGAACCTGAACCTGAACCTGAACCTGAACCTGAACCTGAACCTGAACCTGAACCTGAACCTGAACCTGAACCTGAACCTGAACCTGAACCTGAACCTGAACCTGAACCTGAACCTGAACCTGAACCTGAACCTGAACCTGAACCTGAACCTGAACCTGAACCTGAACCTGAACCTGAACCTGAACCTGAACCTGAACCTGAACCTGAACCTGAACCTGAACCTGAACCTGAACCTGAACCTGAACCTGAACCTGAACCTGAACCTGAACCTGAACCTGAACCTGAACCTGAACCTGAACCTGAACCTGAACCTGAACCTGAACCTGAACCTGAACCTGAACCTGAACCTGAACCTGAACCTGAACCTGAACTTCTTTCTCCACCGCTATACCTTCACCACCTTCACTCCAATCCCGAATACTCCCCTCAGTACTCCTCCTTCTTACTCCTCCACCTCCACATCAATCTCCAATCAGATTGCCCTCACCAGCTCCTCCATCACCTGTCAACCAGCTCCTCCATCCCCTCCACTCCTCCTGCTTCTGCCATCCATACCAACCACTCCTCTAAACTATCAGAGGAGATTCTCACTGAATGCGACTCGATATTCTGAGCTGAAAGCCTCTATGACCGCATGAGTCTGCTCTCAGTACCATGGAGTCGGATTGAACAGTCTTTGGATGCCAAACTTGTAAAGAATCACAAAGACTTGTCCACTGACTTAGATTTCTGGTCTGAACCTGAACCTGAACCCGACCTGCCCTCAAGTTCTGTCCTTGTTTTGAAGATCTCTTTCTTCCATTTTCCAGGCCTGAGGTAGCTAACGATGTGCGCCTAATGCCTTTGGATCTTCAGGAGACTGAAGTTACTACAGTTGCTGAAGTTACTGAAGTTGCTGCAGTTGATGCAGTTGCTGAAGTTGCTAATGTTGCTGCTGTTCTTCCTGCTGACCTTATTGTTGAGCCTCCTCCTTGTCTGGCCATAGTGGTAGATCAGCCACCTATCCCTCTGATAATCGCTCCCTTCCAGAGCTTGTAGATGCTTATATTTCTTCAAATCGTGCCGTGCCATCATGGCTTCATCAAGCCTTTGGACACGATTTGTAGGTTTCTTCAAGTAGTTATTCCTAGTTTTTATTTTTTTTTGTCTTGTAAACACATTAATTGGTATTCAAATACAATTTCTCTGTTTCTTTCATTAATGCATTGCTTCTGCTCTTTCTCTAATCTGTTTTTGATAATGTCAATGGGGGAGAATAGTGTATTTGATGATGGAGTATGATTGGTTAGCATCTGAATATATAGATTTGCTTTGAGTCTGATTAGTTGCATTCTGGATATAGATTTTTTGATAGATGCTTGCTCCTGTGTTTTTGGATTTGCTCTGTATTGTTAACTGAATAAAATGCATATACTATGGGGGAGCAGCTAGAATTATGGGGGAGTATTTAATTAATCAAATTCATATTGTCATCATCAAAAAGGGGGAAGAATGTTGACTTATAGAGTGTTTAAGTCAGAATATGTATTTTAAGAAACTCGTGCCGATGGCGTTTAAAGAAACTCGTGCCGATGGCGTTTAAAGAAACTCGTGCCGATGGCGTTTAAAGAAACTCGTGCCGATGGCGTTTAAAGAAACTCGTGCCGATGGCGTTTAAAGAAACTCGTGCCGATGGCGTTTAAAGAAACTCGTGCCGATGGCGTTTAAAGAAACTCGTGCCGATGGCGTTTAAAGAAACTCGTGCCGATGGCGTTTAAAGAAACTCGTGCCGATGGCGTTTAAAGAAACTCGTGCCGATGGCGTTTAAAGAAACTCGTGCCGATGGCGTTTAAAGAAACTCGTGCCGATGGCGTTTAAAGAAACTCGTGCCGATGGCGTTTAAAGAAACTCGTGCCGATGGCGTTTAAAGAAACTCGTGCCGATGGCGTTTAAAGAAACTCGTGCCGATGGCGTTTAAAGAAACTCGTGCCGATGGCGTTTAAAGAAACTCGTGCCGATGGCGTTTAAAGAAACTCGTGCCGATGGCGTTTAAAGAAACTCGTGCCGATGGCGTTTAAAGAAACTCGTGCCGATGGCGTTTAAAGAAACTCGTGCCGATGGCGTTTAAAGAAACTCGTGCCGATGGCGTTTAAAGAAACTCGTGCCGATGGCGTTTAAAGAAACTCGTGCCGATGGCGTTTAAAGAAACTCGTGCCGATGGCGTTTAAAGAAACTCGTGCCGATGGCGTTTAAAGAAACTCGTGCCGATGGCGTTTAAAGAAACTCGTGCCGATGGCGTTTAAAGAAACTCGTGCCGATGGCGTTTAAAGAAACTCGTGCCGATGGCGTTTAAAGAAACTCGTGCCGATGGCGTTTAAAGAAACTCGTGCCGATGGCGTTTAAAGAAACTCGTGCCGATGGCGTTTAAAGAAACTCGTGCCGATGGCGTTTAAAGAAACTCGTGCCGATGGCGTTTAAAGAAACTCGTGCCGATGGCGTTTAAAGAAACTCGTGCCGATGGCGTTTAAAGAAACTCGTGCCGATGGCGTTTAGTTCTGGTAAACACATTAATTGGTATTCAAATACAATTTCTCTGTTTCTTTCATTAATGCATTGCTTGCTCTTTCTCTAATCTGTTTTTGATAATGTCAATGGGGGAGACTAGTGTATTTGATGATTGAGTATGACTTGGTTAGCATTCTGAATATATATTTGCTTTGAGTCTGATTAGTTAGCATTCTGGATATATATTTTTTGGTATATGCTTGCTCTGTGTTTTTGGATTTGCTCTGTATGGTTAACTGAATAAATGCATATACTATGGGGGAGCAGCTAGAATTATGGGGGAGATTTTATACATTAATCAAATTCATATTGTCATCATCAAAAGGGGGAGTGTGACTTATAGAGTGTTTAAGTCATAATATGTTTTGATGATGTATTTAAAGGATAAATAATGTAATTTGATTATGTGTATTTAATGAGAATAATGAATATGAGGTTATTTGGAAATACCCTTGAAAGGGTATTTTAGTTATCTAATAAATTGTATTGAGTATACAGGGCTGAATAGTTAAACAGGGCTAAAATTAGAGTTCCTTGTGCGATCACAAGACGACCAAAGAAATGAAGGCTTCTGCCGATTGCTAAAAGACAGAAGAAGAAGTCGTTCAGTGCGTGCTTGTGCCGATGACGTGTCAAGATGCAATCTGCCGATAGCATTTGCCGTGCCGATGGCGTTTAAAGAAACTCGTGCCGATGGCGTTTAAAGATGTTCATGCCGATTGCTTTGTAGCTGCATCTGCCGATGTCGTTCAAGGTTTCTCATGCCGATCACTAGACGACAAAACTCCAAGAACTCATCTGCCAATAGCTTACGAAGATTCAAATGCCGATGGCAATTCAAAGACTCATCTGCCGATGGCCCTACAAGATGCAAATACCGATGGGGTCTTACACTTCAAATACCGATGAAGTTTTACACTCCAAATACCGATGGACATCCAAAGATTCTTATAACGATGACATATAGAAGACTCTTTTGCCGATGGTATTCCTGCTGATGACATATTAAGTCAGCTGCCGATTACATTTGAAGCCTCATATGCCGATGGCTCTACAAGTTGCATTTACCGATGACGTGGCATTATTTTACAAGCTGCATCTGGTTATGATCTTCCGCCAGAATTTAAAGTTAGCCGCGAAGCTACAGTGATGTCGTTTTCAAGCATTAACTCCAGACCTTTAATGGCGACGACGAACAAAATTTTCAGATGCAACGGATAGCTGCTTCAGTACGGATGCTTCCCAACGGTAACATTTTTTTATTTGGAGTAAGAAGCATTCAATTCTATGAAGCAAGGATATACAGAGTATATAAGCAGAAGAAAAGGCTCGTAGACTAACTTTTGCCAATTTGAATTCTGAGCCCTAGCTGCGAAAGTCATTCTTCACTCTGTATTTTTCACTACATCTCTAAACTCGAACTCGAGATTCAATTGTTGTGAGAGTGTAGTTTGTGCGTTATTTTTGCAAACTCAAATCTCTCTAAGGCAGTGGATTGACGCCCGTGAAAGTTCAATCCAGAATTGTAAAGGCAGTTGATCGGAGCCCGGAATCCCGATCTGTTTTCTCGTGAGGAGAAGGTTAAGGATCTTCAAGGGGTGAGCCTTGGAGCGTGGACGTAGGCAGCTTGGCCGAACCACGAAAAAAGCGTTGGTGTTCAATCTCTCTTACCCTCTCTGTCATTATTGTTATTAACTTAATTGCTGATAGAGTAAATTGAGAGAGTGATTAAATTGATCAATAAATTTAGTTTTAAAAGTCTAATTCACCCCCCTCTTAGACAATTCCGGTCCTACACCATTTTTCTAGTAAGATATTGTCCGCTCTAGGGATTGGCCTGTAACCCAATATCCTCCTCTCACGGATTTGTTTGGCGAGGACTTCTCAATCGGTCATCCAACATGGTACTGCTCTCGTTGGAGCACTTTTAACTTCGGAGTTTTTATGGGATTCATTGCCAATTGTGCGTCAAAACGCGTCTTACTATCTTGGGAGGGTTTCCTCACATATGTTTCATTTCCATATACCTCCCCAAGCGATGTTGGATTTAACGACCCCCTTTTTACGACTCGGGATTTGCCTATACTCGAGTCCAAAATTTGCCTATACTTGGCTTAGGTCCCGAGGTTTGCTCTGCAACCTGAGGTTTGCCCCGCATTCGTGCTAATACGTACACATTCGAGTCATCACATAACTGGTAGTGGTGAAAGATACAATTTGTGGAATGAGCTTTTCAGATAGTGAGGCGAATATCCAGCTCATGATGAGTCAACTGTATCGCTGTCATACAGTGAACTCCGGGTTGATCTAAGAAGAGATGGAGTCCAGAAATTGTGGAGGAGATGGACATGAGCCGTCCAGAAGGTTATCGATTCCATTTCGTATAACAACATTAAAGAGTTGAGCTTTCCATACGAAGTAGTTTGCGTTGTCTAGCTTGATGGTAAGTGCTTGATTTACATAGGAAGGAGAGAAGACATAAGAGCTAACGGAGATGAAGGAATCGTGGAGCTACAAGACGCCATCTTTTGTCTCTGATACCAAGTTGAGATATACAATGAGCAGAGGAAACAACAGAAGAAGACAAAGGTGAGGAAGAAGACAATAGAAACAACAGAGAGAGAAGTTTGAATAATTTCTTATGTATATTATCTCTTTGGAAAACAAAGCTTACATGTATATCACATTAGATGCATGATGAGCTTGACAAGACAGCAAACTAAAAAATTACAACCGAACGAAACTATAATTGAGCAGAAAAAGTACATACGCTAACATAGAGGCGAAGAAGCATAGTGAATGGATCCCGAAACATAGAAATTAGAGAAGCGATTGCATCTTCGAAATTCAGTTTCTTGACCAAATCTCTATGCAATTCCTCCAATTTTCTCGTCACTGCATCCTTTGAATACATTTCTTCTTCCTCTGACCTTTTTACAATGCTAAAAACTCAAATCACTCCCCCAATGAATTGATTTTTCCGTTGCTCCTCTCATCTCCGATTCTAGCATTTGGTTTCTAGCTAAATAGGTTACCGCCAACAACCGTCGCTTCCAGTAATCTTGTCCGTTTGACGTTGCTCTGTTTGCAGTATACAAGACCCTTGAATTGGTAATAATATCCAATCATATTTTACCACGTTGGCTTTAAGTCAAACAAATTAATTTCATTTCAACCGAATTTCAGATAGATAAATAATTAGAAACATTTAAATTTCCACAATTTCATCCTTCATTTTAGTTATATTTCATGAATAAATAATAATAATAATAATAATAATAATAATAATAATAATAATAATAATAATAATAATAATAATAATAATAATAATAATAATAATAATAATAATAATAATAATAATAATAATAATAATAATAATAATAATAATAATAATAATAATAATAATAATAATAATAATAATAATAATAATAATAATAATAATAATAATAATAATAATAATAATAATAATAATAATAATAATAATAATAATAATAATAATAATAATAATAATAATAATAATAATAATAATAATAATAATAATAATAATAATAATAATAATAATAATAATAATAATAATAATAATAATAATAATAATAATAATAATAATAATAATAATAATAATAATAATAATAATAATAATAATAATAATAATAATAATAATAATAATAATAATAATAATAATAATAATAATAATAATAATAATAATAATAATAATAATAATAATAATAATAATAATAATAATAATAATAATAATAATAATAATAATAATAATTCATTATTTTTAGTTTAAATGTTAAGTAATTTACATATTATTCTCTTACATTTTTTTGTAAATTGTGCATAAATGATTATTAATATGAAAAGTTTTATTTAAAAAATTAAAGGAACCAATAAATATAATTTATTAGTAAATTTAGTAATAAATGTTTAAGTTTTAGGTAAGTTTATATAAAATATAATAAGGTAAATTGTAATTTAAACCCCGACTTTTTAGGTCAATTAAAGTGGACACCTTGAATTATTTTTTTTAACGGAACTAACCTTAATCTTTTGGTCATATGCAAGTAGACCTTTTCGTCGTTTGTTTTGTTTAGTAGAAAATAAATTTTAAATTTACATTGTATTCTACTTTATATAATATATATTTATCAAATTATTTAAGAATCAGTTCGGGTCGGGTCGGATGACAGCCCGTCAAGGGAATGATACGTTATTCATCCGATTACGAGTTATGTCATTGTCCGTACTCTCTTCCAATCGGTCTATGGAATTTGTAGGGACAGTTCAATCTCCGGTGTGATATTCGGAGAAGCATCACCGCTAGGGCTCGCGTAGCCACTATCAGTTGAATTTCCCGGTGGGCTTTGGGGGAAATTGGAGCATGGTGAGGCCGAGCCAAACGCTTGTCCTCCATTAACGGCGCTAATTCCACTTCTGTCGGCCACTTCCCTCTTTCTGAAAGTGTGAGAGGTGTCATCCCGCTGGTTGTAGATTCTTAAAATTGTTCTGATTCTTTCCCTGAGCGACGTATTTGAATCGCGTCGGAGGAGAACATGCCTATGCTTGTAAATAAAAGTTAGGGCGAATGAAATAATGGCTAGCATTGCGGCGGTTCCAACGATGAGAAAAAGGCCCTTAAAGCTATCGATACCGAGACTCGTTGAAGTAATATCGGTATTGGAAGATGAGCAAGAGTTCTTCTGGCCAAGCCATTTTTCTTCGATCTGGTTCGTCTTTTGTTCTTCTGTTACGTTCAATATTTTCCTCGATATGTCAGCCACAAGTGGGGAACCCAAAGGAAATACCTGTAATTGACGATCGCCGGAAATTTAATCAAGCTCCAACGCAATTGCAGATTCACATATAGAGTTGGTGAGAAGAAGACGAAACTTACAAATCCAAATCCACCACTTTTATAAGAAGGATCAGCGGTGGTATATTTTGAGCAGTAGTTGGAAAGAAAAAGCTTCACGTAGGGAATTTCTTCGAATGCGGCTGAGATGCCTCCATTGGCGCTTCCTTTGGAGAGGAGTTCATCTAATTCTTCTGGAGAGCCATAGCTCACTAGTTTGTCAGGGTCAAAGTTTAAGGATTTCAAAATACCGAAGACAAACGAACCATCATTATATCCAACTCTTTCCTTGCGCTTCAAAAGCTGATCCACATCTGTTACAGTAGGTTGTAGCTGTTGAACTGTGAGAATCGAGGTTAAACTGGCTGTGTAGCTCTGGGTCAGAATTAGGACGACGAAGAACCATATAACCACCACAAATCTAGCCAAATTGCTAACCACTGTTTCCCCTACAAAACCAATTTCAAGGGTCAAAAATCGAACAGGAAAAACCCATGCTTTGCTTCTTTCTACCTTAGAATAGAAATGAACTTACTCTGTGCAAAAACCATGGTGGAGAAGGAGAACCAGAGACTAGTGCCAATCTGATGAGCGGGAGGTCCCCTGAAATCTTCATTTATTCTGTGCTCAAGAACCCATACGACGAAGCCGATGAAGACGAAGAAGCAACCACTTGTAGCCCAAACATCCCAAGACAGAGGCTTCAAGAACACCCATCCATTCTTCCTCGAGTTATCCTTGATAGGTACCACCATTTGAACCCCTGATTCTGTGTATGGCAAGGTAAAATCCACGAACAAAGATCTGTTTGCTCTGATGGTTACATCTCCCACAATTGCGTCGAAGTTCTGTCCAAATCAATAAACCACCATTATTAATAAACTCAATTAGATTTGGGAGAAGCAATTATAGGAAAGAATACCAACCCCAAGAAAGACTTCGTAGACCATTTCATCGTACGTAAAGTTGGTCTTGTTGTAGGTGATGTACTCCGGAACAATGGCGTAAGGCAATTCCTCAAGAACAGCATTAAAGATGGAATTATATGATACTTTCATAAACTCACTAAAACCATCCTTGGCAGGAACTCCTACTCGCAGTTTCTTCCCATTTGTTGGAATCTCCCATCCCTTTGGAGCTGAATAAGAATCTCCTGGCCATGTAATTCTCCCTAGAGTTGGCTCGGCCGAAGAGGATGAACTCAAAGTTTTTGTGACTCCAGTTTCAGGTGTCCAATATCCAATGGTGCTCCATCCCTGACCATTCATGTTCACTATTTCTGAAGTTGTCGACTGCAATTGGCCATCAATGAGGCTAAAGGCTCCGCTAAGTCCTGAAAATGTGGTGTTGGATAGAGCTTCATGAATTTTTGGGCCATTAACAGAAAAGCCGAAAGTGTCGAGTTGCGTTAGATTGGTCGAGCTATTGATCTTTCGATAGCCCCGGTTCGAAATCGAGAAGGCTCTCTCGATAGCCATTGCTAATGCCCAAACAGCATCATAACTCCAAAGTCCAAAAACATTCATTTGAACATCGAGACTGGTAGGATTATCTTGCTGAAACTTCCATTTCCACCTCTCTGTGAAATTATCTACCTCTTTCGATGGCGGAACATAAGTTTTCACACCCAATACGCCTTGGATTGAATTGAAAACTGACTTGTCTATTTCACTCAAGAGATTACTGGTCGAATCAGTCATGATCCAGACATATCCTTCACTCATCATTCCAATCTCTTTTGCTTTTTTCAAAATCCTTGAAGCAAGGCTAGGTAAGAGATGGAGAACAAAAACCCTAGTTTGCATATTCATCAACTTGTACAGCTCGGATACAATTTGATCATCAGAAGCTGATGAAGGAATAGGACTTCTATAAGGCATATGAGCGTCCATTTGGTATAACGCATCGGCCAAATAGGGTATAATCCCCTGCCCAAATTCATTATCAACGTAGATGGGGACGAGTTCTTGCCACCCGAAAGCTTTGAGGATCGCAGTAATGGGTTGAACTTGATACGAGTCGTTTTGGGCGATTTGGAAAAAGTACGATCTTGGAAGAGATGTAAGGGAAGGGCTTGTGGCAGAAAAGGAAATAATGGGGACCTTAGCTTTTTCTCCAAGATCAATCAAGAAGGGAGCCTGCATTGAATTCGTCGGTCCGATGATGGCTTCCACGTTCACATTCTGGATGAGATCTAGAGCTGATTGAATGGAGAGAAAACCATTGAAAAAATTATATATCTCAGAGAATAAACTACTTAGAAGACTACTGTATGCTTTATCCAATTAATTTGAAGTCTTTCAGATTCTGATGAAATCATCAACGTGTTTCGTTGATTTCTATATTTGTTGCATGACATAAACTTATACAATATAAAACTATTTGATCGAAATGATGAAATTAGAAATGTCGTTATCTTGTCCTTGGTGCTCCGATGCTGACGAAAGAAAACAGTTAATTTTAATTTAATGTTGTTTTAAATGCAGACTTTGACTTGCGGTGTGTAAAGTTGGGCAAGGTGATTTTGACTTTTGATGAACTCAATAATCATGAAATGTGCAGATCAATCGATAGTATTTATTGTTTATCGGTGAAGATCAACCCATATGGCTCATTGGTTCTTAGTTCATATTATTGAAGATAGTTATCTGTATACGAGATGAAACAACTGATTCTCGAGGTTCAGAAACTCAAAAAATGAACAAGAATTGGCATAAATTAACCCCAAGCGCATGAGAGAGAGAGAGAGATAATGGGTATGAAGAAGAACCTGCAGCTGCAGCTCCGACGACGTCTCCCATGGAGTCTCTAGGATGGACTTTGATCCTGGTCTGAAAACCACCGTGAGAGGAGTAGAAGTCAGAGAGGGCAATGTCCACGCAACTCAACGCCATCTTCCCAAACTCTGTATCTAAATCAAGCACCAAACCCACATTCACCTGCGTCGTTGTGTTCTTCGCTGTCGTCGAGAAAAACCCAGAAAGAAAAACGACCAAAAGTGAGCAGAAAACAACTGGGTTCATCTTTATCCTCTTCTCCAAGAACAAAAATCTCTTCAACTCTCACAAGCAAAACGCACGAGAGAGAGAGAGAGAGAGAGAGAGGAGTTGATGAAAGTGATACTCTTTGAAAGTGATGAGACTTGCATTTCCAGAGATGGAGAAGAGTATTATATGGATTTGGTGGAAATGACAACGTTGGCAGCAGCTCTGACCTCGGAGTTGTCTGTTGACGTTAATAAGTAATTTAATTGTCTCCAATCACCGTTTACGTTCACTCTTACCAGATGGAAATTTGTCACTACTCATATTTGAACTAAATTGAAGTATGAGGACGCGTTCTTTATTTTACTCAATAAATAAATGTGATGTTATTTTGTAGTCAATATGTCTCTTCAATTCTCTTTTTTTTATGTTTATTTGCATGAGTTCATGTAATTAATTAATAGGGTTTTGTCATCATGAGATAAGATCATAAAGATTTCTTCATACTTCAGAGAAATCACACTCAGAACACAAACGAGGATGACCCATAAAACCTACTTCAGTTAATGTTATTGGGCGTGCATGTACATGTAATTTTCTGGAAATTTCATGGAACACAACCCTAGAAGCGTCAAGCATTAAATGTTCAGGAAAAAATGAAGAAGCTGGCGAAAATTCAAGTCCATGTTCGGGTTTGCAAGAAATCAATATTTCTGCAAATCAAAACCCCAGTTAGAAACCTACCCGCCAAAGATTCTGACCATTCCAAGTGTACTGATTGTTGAATCTTTGACTGTTTCTTCGATGAATAATTGGAAATCTTGGTCTTTTTTGTTTTTACTGAATATTTATGATCTTATGCAAATGAAAACCCAAGTTAGAAGACTACAGATTGAAGTGCTGGCAATTCCAAGTTTACAGATTGATCGAATCTTTGAAAGTTTGAATGACGTAAAAGTAGGAGTTAGGGTTCTACCACAAACCCTCTTCCTCAAAAGTCTTGGTCTCTGTATTCTTACTGCAACAACAACATGGACAAAAAAGAAGTTCCCTTGTTTTTTCTTAGACCCATTTTTTATTTCGATACGAAAAAGACAGTAGCTAATACAAGAAAAGGTCAAAGAAACTTGAACGAAGAATTGGCTAAACTCAAGCGTAGGTTTGTAGTTTGAAATCAATCGGGCACAATTAAAAGTATAATTAACGAATAATTAAATGAGTTTAAAATAAGAATAATGTTATGTTTAGTCAAATAAAATAATTGTTGAAATATCAAATAATGAATGATGCAATTAAAGTACTAAATTAATTATTTATAATTTATTATATTAATTAATTAATCATTATTTGATATCTCGAATATTTTAAAATAATATAATAAAAAAAGTAATATAAGCGTTATTTTTAAAATAAAAATTAACTAGTGCAATGGAGAAAATCAATTAAAAAGTGATTATTTAAGAAACAGTCATTGAGTTAACATATGGAATTTCAAGGACTTGATGTTTTTCATACAAGGTATAGACTTTCACGTGGCTGTGTGACAGTTGTTGAATCATTCAAATTCTTCCCAATGTACATTAAAAACATTAGAATTTAATTCAAAAGTCAATTAGATAGTTGTATTTTAATTCGTTTCCTCTTCAAATTCAACTTATTTAATCTCAAGTCAATATGAAATTTCATTCATTTTGAAAAATGTGCCTCGAGTCACGAGTTTATAGTGAGAATTCAAAAAAATTATTATTATTGTTTAACCTCTATTTTATCTCTTATTTTTTACTTATTAATGTGTCAATTATTAATTGATAAAATTAATAATTAATTAAATTAATTAATGATGAGAAGTAAAATGTAGAATATTAACTTAACATTATTCTTCAAGAAAAAGAAGAATATTAAAACCCTAGGGTAGAAATAATTTAAAAGATAATAAATAATAATATTACGTCAGGAGAAGTAATTTATGTTTTTTTTTTCCTTTTATTTTTTATAATGATTAATTGTCTATAGATAATAATAATTATTATTAATTATTTTAATAGTAAAAGAAAACCAAAAAATAGGGCACACTCATTATTTTAATTATTTTTTTTCAAAGTTTTAAAATATTTCCTTTTATTAAATTAATTTATCAGGCATCCCTTTTAAGGATGGTAATTCTTATTGCATTTAAATTGATTGTTCTAATTTGGTTAGCTTTAAATAAGATAAATTACCATTAAATTGTTAAAATAATTAAAGTAATTAAAACTATATTGGACAAATAGTTTTGGCTTCGACCCAAATAATTAGGAGCTCAAAAATTGACAATTAGGAGCTCAAAATTGAGTACGCAAGAGCGAGGCCTATATCAAGGTTTCATCAGACCAAGCTCGGGGCGTCATTTGGGCTGCATTTTAACGGGTCAGCTTGGTCTAACGACGAGACTGACACTGAGATTGGGCCACTGCGGGAAGAAATTAAAAATGAGAAATAAACGAGAGTGATATTACGTTTACTTTCTTAAAATATTCGATAACGTATTAAATAATTATTGATATAATTAATATAATAAATTATTAATAGTTAATTTATTACATTAATTACTCAAAATATTATTTGACAATGTATATTATTTTTTGCCATAATTGTCTAATTATTTTACGCCATAAATGTAGCTAAACGTATAAGGAACGTCGAAAGTAGAATGATGAGGATCATGCGCCAAACGCCGTCGACAATGAGACTCAACATTGTCTTCTCGACGAACAACAGGATGAGCTACAACAGAATGACTACTTCATTTCATATGATATTAGGAGAGGGAGAGGAAGGGAGGGAGGGAGGGAGGGAGGGAGGGAGGGAGGGTTACTGTTATCTCCATGAAAGAGTTTTCGACAAAAACAGCGTCAACACCGCCATGATCGCTTCCAGCACTAAGAAGTACTTCCAGGTCGTCACCCAAATCAAAAGTTTTAAGTTGTTCTTCAACAAAATTCATCGAAATTAGCAACCCTTTAACAAAAGAGCTGTCTTTCTGCCACAGAATGACTACTTCATTTCATATGATATTAGGAGAGGGAGGGAGGGAGGGAGGGAGGGTTACTGTTATCTCCATGAAAGAGTTTTCGACAAAAGCAGCGTCAACACCGCCATGATCGCTTCCAGCACTAAGAAGTACTTCCAGGTCGTCACCCAAATCAAAAGTTTTAAGTTGTTCTTCAACAAAATTCATCGAAATTAGCAACCCTTTAACAAAAGAGCTGTCTTTCTGGTACCCCACACTCCTCTTATTTTGGGTAAGATTGTGATGACTCGGATGTGTAAGTATGTGTATGATGGCTGCACGAACCGGAACCCGGATGGTGGTACGTCTGCGCAGGCGAACTGGAAGGTGACGGGTCTTAAAAAGGGGGTCGTCACAATCTCATATCGCTTGGAGAAGTATATGAAAATGAATCATATGTAAAGAGAAGCTCTCAAGATCGTAAGACGCGTTTTAGAGCACAATTGACAACGGATTCCACAAGAACTCCGAACTTAAAAGTACTTCGGCGAGAGTAATACCAGATTGGGTGGCCGACTGGGAAGTCCTTGCCAAACAAAGCCGTGAGGGGAGGATATTGGGTTACGGCCCAATCCACAGAGCGGACAATATCTTATTGGAAAAATGGGTCGTTACAAATGGTATCAGAGCTTGTACCCAATCGAAAATATGGCCAACGAGGACGTTGGGCCCCCGAGAGTGGTGATTGTGATGACCTGTATGTGTAAGTATGTGTACGATGGCTGTACAAACAGAAACCCGGATGGCGGTACGTCCGCGCAGGTGAACCGGAAGGTGACGGATCGTAAAAAATGGGTCGTCACAATCCCACATCGCTTGAGGAAGTATATGGAAATGAAACATATGTAAAGAGACTCTCCCAAGAGAGTAAGACGCGTTTTGGAGCACAATTGGCAACGGATCCCATAAGAACTCCGAAGTTAAAAGTGTTTCGGCGAGAATAGTACCAGGTTGGATGACCGACTGAAAAGTCCTCGCCAAACAAAGTCGTGAGGAGAGGATATTAGGCTACGACCCAATCCCCAGAGCGGACAATAACTTACTAGGAAAAAGGGTCGTCACAAAGATAATCAATACTTTTGATCGAGGGTTCATAATTTTCCATGAGCCGAGTTATTTTGGCAGTGTAACTTTGAGAAAATGCAAGCACCACAAACAACCAAGCAACTTGAACAAGGCTTGTCCATTTGTTGACTCTAATATCCCGATTTGTATGAAAAAAGAATAAATAAAGAAAAAGAAAAAGGGCAATGAGAACTTATGACGCAAATCAAATATGGCAACTTGTATTTTAGCACAAGTACTAGATCCTTCTCGAATATTTAATTGGTAATCACTGAAAGTTCACCGGATTCCAAGCAGAATATTCACGTGAAAAGTAAATCTAAAAATCACGAAAATTTAACACAAACTTACTTGAAATGTTGAAAACAATATCTGAAATTTTCAGAGAAAAATATACAAAATTGATGAAGTTATAGATGAAACAGCGAAATTGATCCGAGAAAGCGATAAAGGTGGCACCTCTCAGGTGGGGCGACTTCCAACGAATAAACACTCTAAAATTTGTATGACGAGAGTTTTTTATCAACTAAGAGAGTAGAGAATGCAACAATAGTAAGGGTTTTCCACAACACTAACAAGATTGAAAAACGATTTGTGAAGAACAAACACTCGGGATAGCTGCAGGCGATTGAGACTTTAGTGTTTTAAGAGCATAAGCTTCCATAATAATAATTCAAATTCAACTAATGACAATTAGGTCTGAAAAGGGATTAAATACCTCATTACCAAAACACAAATTAGAATAAAACGATAGGAGAGAGAAAAGAATGGTTTAGGAAATAAGAAAATTACTTCGGCCGTGGAACCCTAGGCGCGCACTCACGGTCTCGTGATGCTATTCCACTTTGACCCTCCCACATGCATGCAGCCATGTATTTCCGTCCAATCATGTTTCTCCTCGTGCATGCAACCATGCAATCCTTTATTTTACGTGAACTACTAACAAAACTAAGAATGTTACATAATTTAATTTTAGTAAAACAAATTTTTTCTTTCATAAATGTTGTGGGCACGAGCTTCTATGTAATTGGTCTCGTTGACCAAGCAAACGGTGTCCAATTTATGCGATCCAGCCTATTCTGGAATTTTTGAGATGTCAACTATATTCTTCATGAAGCACACCTTTTGTAATAACGTCAGAAAGACGGTTGAATATGTCAACTACATTCTTCCTTTTTTGAGGTTCAGAAACTCAAAAAATGAACAAGAATTGGCATAAATTAACCCCAAGCGCATGAGAGAGAGATAAGAAGAACCTGCAGCTGCAGCTCCGACGACGTCTCCCATGGAGTCTCTAGGATGGAGTTTGAGCCTGGTCTGAAAACCACCGTGGGAGGAGTAGAAGTCAGAGAGAGCAATGTCCATGCAGCTCAACGCCATCTTCCCAAACTCTGTATCTAAATCAAGCACCAAATCCACATTCACCTGCGTCGTGTTCTTCGCCGTCGTCGAGAAAAACCCAGAAAGAAAAACGACCAAAAGTGAGAAGAAAACAACTGGGTTCATCTTTATCCTCTTCTCCAAGAACAAAACTCTCTTCAACTCTCACAAGTAAAACACGCGACAGAGAGAGAGAGAGAGAGAGGAGTTGATGAAAGTGATACTCTTTGAAAGTGATGAGACTTGCATTTCAAGAGATGGAAGAGAGTATCATATGGATTTGGTGGAAACGACAACGTTGGCAACAGCTCTGAGTTGACTGTTGACGTTAATAAGTAATTTAACAGTCCTTGAGTAAGACAACTTTTTTTGTTAAATTTAATGTAAATTTGTTGGCCGTTTGACAAAATCAAAGTCGTCTCATCCACAAACTATAATTTACATTGGGTTTTAACGGAGACATGATTTGGTTTAATGGTTTAAAATTTAAATAATCATTCTTATTTGTTTACGTTAATTACTTTCTTAATCTCTCTTACCAGTTGGAAATTTGCCAGCCTTTTCTTTAATTAATTTATTTTTTTAAGCCAAGACTCAATGGTAAAGTCTACTTTAATCTCTAAAATAAGCAATTAAGGGTTGATTAATGTTATTCTTTTTAAAATATAGGGTAAAAAAAAAAAAAAAAAAACCCTAAAACTATTGGGGTTAATAACAAGCTAACCATTAAACTAATTTCGTTAATAAACTAACTCTTAAATTATTATTCGTTAACAAATATGTCTTCCCGTTTAATCTTCTGTTAAAATTGAGGGCGAGCGTCCGGAGGAGAAAGCATTGCTTATATTAAGTTGTCTAATAATCCAACCTAAAGATATAGCTAAGGAAAGAACGATGCGAACTGAAGTTGGTTTTACAACTGGACTGAAGGTCTTATCATAGTCAATACCCTCTGTCTGGTCATAACTTTTTGCCACTAAACAAGCTTTATAGCGGTAAACTGTGTCATCTGAATTTAGTTTAGTTTTGAAAACCCACTTGCAACCTATAATTTTAGCCCCTTTTAGAAGTGAAACTAATTTCCAAGTGTTAGTCTCGTTGAGTGCTGATATTTTGAAATCAGAAGAGAGAAAGAAGATTGTTGTGGAGTAGATTGGTTAAGGGAAGAGAAGGGAAAACTAGACTCATCAAAGATTACATGACGAGAAATGTACATTTTATTTGAGCGAATATCTAAGCATATATATCCTTTGTGGTGATGACTGGATTCTAATAAGACACAAGGAAGGGAAGGGAACGAGACTGTAATTTATGTTAGTTGAAAGGTTGAAGAAAGGGAAAGCACATGCAACCAAAAACACGCAACGATGAATAATCTGAAATAGAGTCGAACAAACATTCGAACGAAGATTTGTGATTTAGGATAGAAGTAGGTAGCAAATTAATTAAGGTTGTAGTTGTGGTAAATGCATAGGTTCAGAAATGTTGAGGAATGAAAAAGTAGTGCAAGACTAGTTTCCACAACATGACGATTTTTACTCTCTACTCAGCCATTTTGATTTGGGGTATAAGAACATGCGACCCGATGATAGATACCAAGAGATGTAAACAAAGGAGTAAGAGATTGAAATTGTCACGACCTCAACGGGTCGCGGCATATTCTTAAACTCATAACCTGACTTATTCATTTACGAACAGAGGACCTCTAGAAATTCCTGTATATATTTTTTTATTAAAATAAAAGAATAAATTTCCTAAAACAATGAAGACAAGCGGAGAATTAATTTCATCTCGAGTTGCAACTTATTCGTTGAATAAATCGAACGACGCTGTCGTCCAAAGACTTTATCATCCAGAGTCAGACAACATTGTCATCCAAACACATCGTCCATTTCAACATCGACCGAACAACTTCAGCCAATTAACGACAACTCTTGACAACTACTCATCGTCCTTTTTAACATCTCCAACACACAACATTGACCGATTTACTTTTACGTTCAACATCAGCCAATTTACTATCAGCATTCAACATCAACCGATTTACTTCTACACTTAACATCAGCCGATTTACTTCTACACTTAACATCAATCAATTTACTATCAGCACTCAACATCAACCGATTCACTCCTACACTCAACATCGACCGATGTTCAACTACGCTCAACATCAGCCGAATTAACATCTGTCGATAATCGGTCGAAGTTAACACTTCAGCTCTCTGACATTCTATAAACTTAACGTTTCGCCTCCATAATCATCATGCACATAAACGACATAAACCTCAACTTGAATACGTAGCGGAAGACTTAAAAATAAACAGTTGAAAACCTTTAATATTGAAATTCTCTTAAATCATATCAGTACTCAGCTATCACAGTATTTACCGTTCATAGGAACCTTCATCTTACTTTCACTTCAATATCATAGAAATATTAAAACATACTAAGAGCATCATCCCACGGGTCAAATTCGCCACCCAATCACAAATTATCGCCATGAGCACCCTCTAGCAACCCGACTTAAACATCGTCATTTGGTTTGTAATCCTCACCTTCCAATTCGTCACCTACATCATAAGGTTTAAACTATAAGCCTAATGCTTAGTAAGGAGTGTAACATATACGCAAATGCTCATGAATGCAAATTTCATAAAAAAAAAAATCATGTTCGTGTTCTTGTTCTTGTTTCGTACATGTGGGAAAAGGGGAGGATTTATGCAAGAGTAGGCACAGGCACTAACTTACCCTCGTCTACCTCGTAGACCATATAACTTGCCATAAACATGCCCTGTGTCATACTTGCTTACTACCTGCACTAGACCATTGTATACATTACATGTTCTTTACTTCTTTTTACCGAAAATGTGCATGTAGAAACATTTCATATGCATATCGATGGGAAAAACGTGATGCATGTACATGAATGTGTAAAGGAACATTACACCATAGAAAACGAACAATTATCATGTATCATATCATAAAAATATACTCTATTTATCACAGTATAACACTCAACGGTACACAGACATCAAGCAAATCTTCAAAACCATATTCCTAGTACCTTTGTGATGTAGGGCCCTAATGGCCGGATCTCTAACACACTCACTTACCTGAACTCCTTAACAATGTCGTGCCTTCACTTGTAATCTTTTTCCCACCTAAGACATTTCATATTATAATGTTAAAAATCAATCCTAAATAAACCCGAATTCAAAACTAGCCAAGTCTTAACTAAGGAAGTCTCCTAAAAATTCAGCTTAAACCTCTAAGACATTTCATCGGACACCTTGGGTGCATAACTTTGTTTCCAACAACAATAATGACATTTACACCTTCACTAAAGGAATTTAAACCAACATTCATTATTCTCAAGCTATCATCAATAACGCCTAACATTCCAACATCAATGCCAAAGATACAAACAATCCCATAAAATACCAACATTACTCTAACATTGATGAACCCGAAAACCTCAGGCTCAAGATAAAATAAACTCCTTGTAACGACCTCTTATCCCAGTAAGATATTGTCCGCTCTGGGGATTAGGTCGTAGCCCAATATCCTCGCCTCACGGCTTTGTTTGGCGAAGACTTCCCAGTCGGTCACCCAACCTGGTACTACTCTCGCCGAAGCACTTTTAACTTCGAAGTTCTTATGGGATCCGTTGCCAATTGTGCTCCAAAACACGTCTTACTATCTTGGGAGAGTCTCTTTACATATGTTTCAATTCCACATACTTCCCTAAACGATGTGGGATTGTGACGACCCCTTTTTTAGGACCTGTCACCTTCCGGTTTGCCCGCGCGGACATACCGCCATCCGGGTTCCTGTTCGTGCAGCCATCGTACACATACTTACACATCCGGGTCATCACAATCACCCCCCCCTCGGGGGCCCAACGTCCTCGTTGGCCACATTTTTGGTTAGGTACAGGCTCTGATAACATTTGTAATGACCCCTTATCCCAGTAAGATATTGTCCGCTCTGGGGATTGGGCCGTAGCCCAATATCCTCCCCTCACGGCTTTGTTTGGCGAGGACTTCTCAGTCGGTCACCCAATTTGGTACTACTGTCGCCGAAGCACTTTTAACTTCGGAATTCTTATGGGATCCGTTGTGGCCGTAGCCCAATATCCTCCCCTCACGGCTTTGTTTGGCGAGGACTTCTCAGTCGGTCACCCAATTTGGTACTACTGTCGCCGAAGCACTTTTAACTTCGGAATTCTTATGGGATCCGTTGTCAATTGTACTCCAAAACGCGTCTTACTATCTTGGGAGGGTCTCTTTACATATGTTTCATCTCCACATACTTCCCCAAGCAATGTGGGATTGTGCGACCCCCTTTTTACGACCTGTCACCTTCCGATTCGCCTGCGAGGACGTACCGCCATCCGGGTTCCAGTTCGTGCAGCCATTGTACACATACTTACACATCCGGGTCATCACAATCACCCCCCGCCAACGTCCTCGTTGGCCACATTTCTGGTTGGGTACAGGCTCTGATACCATTTGTAACGACCTCTTATCCCAGTAAGATATTGTCTGCTCTGAGGATTGGGCCGTAGCCCAATATCCTCCCCTCACGACTTTGTTTGGCGAGGACTTCTCAGTCGGTCACCCAACCTGGTACTACTCTCGCCGAAACACTTTTAACTTTGGAGTTCTTATGGGATCCGTTGTCAATTGTGCTCCAAAACGCGTCTTACTATTTTGGGATGATCTCTTTACATATGTTTCATTTCCACATACTTCCCCAAGCGATGTGGGATTGTGACGACCCCTTTTTACGACCTGTCACCTTCCGGTTCGCCCGCGAGGACGTACTGCCATCCGGGTTTCGGTTCGTGCAGCCATCGTACACACACTTACACATCCGGGTCATCACACTCCTAAATCCAAAACTTAACAAATACATTATCTAAGTCTTACCTAGAGCTCGATTCTTGAAGGAAACGAAGGAGGAAGAATCGACTAGGAGAGGGAGGAATCGTGGCTGCCGTGAGAGGAGAAACGTTTAAGGGAGAATAGCTTAGAGGGAAAAGAAGTCGGCTGAATATAGAAATTCTCGTGGAGGGAGAGGTTTTATGAGGGTTTTAAGTTTTCTTATCCATATATATATCAATTAAAATCTACCGTAATTACAATTTTGTCACTCAACCTAATTTTTGCTCTCAAACAAGTAACACCCGTCGTTATAGATCCTCGTAATATCCTCATTCGACAAACCACCCCATAATTGTCACGGGGTAATTACCTGGCCGAAAGTGTTGGATGTTACATGACGATTTTTACTCTCTACTCAACTATTTTGATTTGGGGTATAGGGACATGCGACCCGATGATAGATACCAAGACATGTAAACAAAGGAGTAAAAGATTGAACTTCTCCACCCCAGTCTGATTGGACGACTTTAATTTTAACATCAAATTGAGTGTGAATTAGTTGATGAAATTGCACAAAGTAGTGTGAGCTTCACTTTTTAATTTCAAAGGGAAGAGCCAAGTGAATTGAGTGCGGTCATCAACAAATAAAATAAAATATCGTGCACCAGTAATAGATTTAATAGGAGATGGACCCTAAACATCAGTATGTACAACAACAAAAGGAAAGCTAGCATGTGAGTTAGAAATTTGAAAGGGCAAACGATGAGTTTTACTCATTTTACAAGAAACACAAAATTTATGCATATCGGTTTGAGTACATTGAACATTGCACAATTCTAACACATGCTGCATAATAGAGAAAGAGGGATGACCTAAACGGAGGTGCCAAAGGTTTGAAGGAATAGTGGCTGGAATCGGCAACCATGCAGATAGAGACAGAACCAAACTAGCCGATGAAATGTTATAGAGGCCATCATTGAGGAAATCTCGAAGTAGGAATCAGTGAGAAATCTGATCCTTGACAAAAAAAAAAAAACCGGTTGAGTGAAGTTCTACAAAGACAGAGTTTTCACGACATAATTGAGCTACATTCAGCAGATTATGATAAATGTGTGGAGCGTGACAGACAGTGCGTAGTTTAAGTGAGCGACTTGTAGTTGGAATATCAGTGGAACCAATTGAGAAATGTGAAGAAGCTTACCATCGACAATGGCGACTTGGGTGGGAACGGTGTAAGATTGGAGTTGGTTGGTGGATCGCACCGGAGTTTAGTAACCACGGTGCGGCAGGTGCGGAGGTGAAAGACATTGGTAAAAGCCTGACTAACTGAGTTGGAGGGGCAGAGATGCTGAAGGAAGAAGAGGGGGAGTTGTAATGGGTTTGAGCTTGGGCGATAGGGAAGCTAGTGTAGTTGGCTTGAGCGTGGACTGGAGGAAAACTGAAAACAGAGGAAGGATGAGTATAGTGGATTGGAGGGGCGGGTGATCTGTAGGAGGGATTCAGTTGATGGTAGCAGGCCAGGGCTGAGTGGCCCAATTTTTTGCAGATCTGGCACCTGGGTTTGAAATATTGTGTCGGCTGGGGCGGGTGCCATGAATTTGAATGTGAAGCTAAACCGGGTTTGTTCTGGTGCAAACCAGACGGGAAATTAGGGCGGTGCAAGGCATTTTGCATGGGATTCCATCCTGGCCGGAAAGGGGTTTGAGTAATGGTGTTAGCTTGCATCTGGCTTAGCATCGGAAGAGAAACAATTGAATTTTGTTTCTTCAGGTGGAAATCATAACTCTGAAGGAGATTCTGAATTTTTTCCAGGGATGGCTTATCGGCATGATTGGTGATGGAGGTGACAAAGACATTATCCTCGCTACCCTATCTGCTAAGAAAATAGATCATCTGATCCCGATATGAGACTAGTTCTCTGACTACTGCCAGAGTATTACATACTGTGGTAATCTTCTGGATATAACTAGTGGCAGAGATGCCATATTTAGACAGAGAGTAAAGCCGACTATGGAGATCAATGATTCTTGCTAGGGAGAAAGAGGCGAGCATATGTGCAAGAGCCGACCAAACTTCACTGGTAGTGGTGAAAGATACAATTTGTGGAAGGAGCTCTTCAGACAGTGAGACGAATATCCAGCTCATGATGAGCCGATTGTATAGCTGCCATACGGTGAACTCCGGGTTGATCTGAGAAGAGAAGGAGTCTTGAAATTATGGGGGAGATGGACAGGAGCTGTCCAGAAAGTTATCGATTCCATTTGAGATAACAACGTTAAAGAGCTGAGCTTTCTAAACGAGGTAGTTTGTGTTGTCCAACTTGATGGTAAGTGTTTGATTCACAAAGGAAAACAGAGGAAGGAGAGAAGACAGAGGAGCTGACGGAGAGGAAGGAATCGTGGAGCTGGAAGATGCCATCTTTTGGCTCTGATATCAAATTGAGCTATAGAATGAGCAGAGGAAACACAGAAGACCAGCATAAGAAGACGAAGGTGAGGAAGAAGACGATGGAAACTGGATAGCGAGGAGCTGACGGAGAGGAAGGAATCGTGGAGCTGGAAGATGCCATCTTTTGGCTCTGATATCAAATTGAGCTATAGAATGAGCAGAGGAAACAACAGAAGACAGCATAAGAAGACGAAGGTGAGGAAGAAGACGATGGAAACGGTAGAGAGAGAGAGAGAGAGAAGTTTGAATAATTTATTCTATATATTATCTCTTTGAAAAACAAACCTTACATGTATATCACAGGAGATGAATGATGAGCTTGAAATGACAGCAAACTAAAAAATTACAACTGAAAGAAACTATAACTGAACAGTACAAGTACATACGCTAACATAGAGACGAAGAGAAATTAGAGAAGCGATTGCATCTTGGAAATTCAGTTTCTTGCCCAAATCTCTCTGCAATTCCTCCAATTTTCTCTTCATTGCATCCTCTTAATCCATTTCTTCTTATTCTGACTTTTTTACAATGCTAAAAACCCAAATCACTCCCCCAATGAATTCATTTTTCCGTTGCTCCTCTCATCTCCAATGTAATATCCGGCTTGTACGGATTTTTGGATATATTATGTTATATTATTATTTCATTATTTAATGGCATTTTTGGTAAATATGTCAAATCAGGTCCGTTTCACGAAAAGAAAGCGTCATTACGATTCTAAGGAATAATAGGAATTTTAAGGAAATTATGAGAATTTTCGGAGTTTAGACGCTATATTCTGAGTAATTACATTTCTTGTAATATGGGGAACGTTTCGGTAAAAATAGTAAACAAGGTCCAAATTGCGAACGGACAGTTTTAATAAAGCCCTGGTGATGAACAAGAGCTATTGGCAAAATATGGAGTTTTCGAGAATTCGAATCATTGGGCGATTAACGAAACGAATGACAAAACTAATATAAAAACTTAAGAAAGGGCAAAATCGTCATCTGAGGGTTTAATTTTCATTATCTATTAAAAGGCAAAATGCCTTTGTGATTTTCTAACGAAAATCACTTTCCAGAGAGAAGAACTCTCTGTTTCTTCCTCCCTCCCTTGCGCGAAAACTCACGGCCGCCGACGAGCTTTCCACTTCCGACTTCCGATTTCTCGTCCGTTCTTCGTGATTCTTCCTCCTATCGCAATCCTAGGTACGTATCTTCGATCTTAGAACTTTTATTCCGATGATTTCAGAGTTTTAAACAATTAGGTTTTAGTTAGGGTTTTGATGAAAATCGAGATTTAGGATCCGAAACTCATTGATTTGCTGTGATTAAGTGTATAAAGGCTGTATTGAACGTATTGGACGAAGTTAAATTAATTTGTGAAAAAGTTTAAAATCCGAGAATTTTCGAGTTTTCGGAAAAATTCGTAATTCGAGAATTTAGGTGCCGAGCGTAAATTGTTCGAATAAATATCTCGATTTGATGAGTTAGAAGTTTTAAGGAATTCCTTAGTTAAGGTTTCGTTGAATTTGGACGTTTAGAAGTTTAAATTCGTTTTAACGATAAACGCCTTGAATTGCTTAGGTGAACGACTCTCTTGGACGAAGCTCGAGAATCTGTGCGCTCAAGGTAAGTTCTTGTGACTTACTCTGGCCGATTGGCCTACACCGTACTTCGATTTAGCGTCGAGGATCTTGGGGGATTGATTGTTTTAACTGCTTTGGTTGGGTAGTTAGGTTTAAACGTTTTGTAGGTTATTTCATTTACAGTCTTGATGGTACGCATGCTTGTTTGTTTACTTTTATATTGAACTGTCCATGCATCACGTATTTTAACTTAGCATGAAAACGAATTTCTGCACTGCACGATGTTTTCTGAAAACCATGTGGCCCAGAAATTGGGGGCTCTTGATCTATTGTGCGGGCCGATTAAGGGTCTGGCCGATACCACATCTCATGTACTGTAATTAATGAACGTAATCTGTTATCTGGTCATGCGAGGTGGGGCTCGGGCACGGCTGTACGTGTTGTAAGCGTGTTCCCCCCTCCTCTAACCGCACGGGGTAGTCCGACCGCTGGATGGGCCCCCTTCGGTTAGGGGGATGAGATCTCGGTGATATATGTTGACTTATAGTGTGTTTAAGTCATAATTTGTTTTTGATTATGAATTTGAATATTAAGTATACAATTTGATTATGTGTATTTAACGAGAATTATGAATAAGAAATTATTTGGCAATACCCTTAAAAAGGGTATTTTAGTTGTCTAATGAATCGTGTTAAGTGTTCACGGCTGAACTGTAAAAACTGTGGTTCTAAATCTTGCAACTGCCGATGACACTTGGAATTTCACATGCCGTTCACTAAACGACAAAGAAGTGAAGGCTTCTACCGATAGCACGTGAAGCTGTTTCTACCGATCAGTCTTCTGCCGGTTGCTAAGCGACAGAAGAAGAAGCTGTTTAGTGGAGTGTCAAGTTTACATCTGCCGATGAAGTTCACAGAGTGCATCTGCCGGTGGTGCTCTAAGCGTGTCTCTGCCGATGACGTGTACAAGCTACATCTGCCGATAGCTTATCATGTAGCATCTGCCGATGGAATTCAACGCTTATACCTGCCGATAGTTTTTGAGTCTCCAAGTTGCATATGCCGATGACGTGTACAACCTACACCTGCCGATAGCTTTTGAGGAAGCATATGCCGATGAAGTTTGTAGACACATCTGCCGATGATGTTTTAAGCAGCTCCTGCCGATTGACTAAACGATGTACCTGCCGATGGAATTTAAGGATACATCTGCCGATAGCATTTCAAGCTGCATCCACCGATGACGTGTCTCTGCTCATAAGCTTCATCTGCCGGTGAACTTCCGCCAGAATTCAAAGTTAGCCGCGAAGCTACAGTGACGTCGTTTTCAGCATTAACTCCAGACCTTTAATGGCGACGACGAACAACATTATCAGAAGCAACGGATATCTGCTTCAGTACGGATGCTTCCCAACGGTAACATTTTTCTATTTGGAGTAAGAAGCATTCAATTCTATGAAGCAAGGATATATAGAGTACTTAAGCAGAGCTCAGAGCACGAAGGACTAACTTTTGCCAATTTGAATTCTGAGCCCTAGCTGCGAAAGTTTGAACTCTCTGTATTTCTCTCTACATCTCTCAATCCTAACTTGAGACTCATCTTGTGAGATTGTAGTGTGAGCTTAATATTTTACAAACTCAAATCTGTTTAAGGCAGTGGATTGACGCCCGTAAAGTTCAATCCAGGATTGTGTAAGGTTGTGGATCGACACCCGAAAGCTCGATCAAGTTTTCTCGTTGAGGAGAAGTAAGGAATCTTCAAGGGGGTGCCTTGGAGCGTGGACGTAGGCAGTTTGGCCGAACCACGTAAAAATACTGGTGTCAAATTTCTCTCTCTCTCTCTTTACATTATATTGATTACTTGTGTTAAATCTAAGGTTAATCAAGAGAGAAATTGGTTAGATCAGAAATTAAAATTAAAAAGAGTCTAATTCACCCCCCTCTTAGACAATACCGATCCTACAATATACTGTCTGAGACGCTCTGTTATGCATGATTTCTGAACTTCATATGCACTGCACGCATCTGCATTTACGTAGGATTTACTGAGCCTGTTAGCTCATAGTGTGTCTGTATGGTGTAGGTGACGTGTTAGGTGACATCGAACCAGGTGAGGACGACGTTCCTCCTCCTGATGTCTGATGCTGTTGATGGAGAATGCCTGCGGGAGTGTGTTGCGCAGTCGATGCTCACCTGACCCGTGGGGATGTAAGTACGGTATTTTGAGGGTACGGGGTTATTTTGAAAAAGATATGTAGAAAGTTATGTTCGGATTGGATAGGTTTGATGGTTTTAAACATTTTGGAAATCTGTATTTTTTATAGTTTTTACTGGAACTGCTTGGAAATTTGTAACAGGAGGATTAGACAACTTTTAAATGTATCCATGCAGTTCGTTTTTACGAAAGTTTAACGTAGGTTTATATCGTTTAATTAGGGTGCAATGCTGAGTAATGAAATGGATGAAATATAATGAAATGTTGAAATCGGCTCTCTGTAATGTTTGGGTTGCTCTCTGGATTCTCGAATTCCAGAGAAAACAAATGAGACTGGTCGCTGCAAGTGCAGCGATGGTCGCTGCACAATGCAGCGATCGTCAGCGCACACGGCGACCGAGCGCTGCAAATGGCAGCGCCCGGTCGCTGCTTCCTTTGGGTGGCAGAATACCAATTCTGCCCTCCCCTTTTCTGAATGTATTTAAGTTATTTTATTAAATGTTTTTAGTTTTATTTAGTTATTAAATGTTTTGTTTCAAACGATTTTAAGGTTCGATTTCAATCCCGGTTTCAGTTCTGATTTCAACTTCAGTATAAATTCCGCGTAAAATTTTATTTAAAAAGTAAAATAAAAATGAAAAATTTATACGGGTAAATGGGTACAGTATTAGTGGTGTTACATTTATGGTATCAGAGCCCCCGGGTTTTAAAATCGGTTCTGTAGACTGCTCGACTGCACAGCCACTACGCGGACATCCTTCATCAACTGTTAGTCTGTTTATAGCTTTATCTGATTTTGTTTCTTAGGATTATCTGTTTAATTTGTTTTAGGCTTTATACACTATGACTCGAGGACGAGATCCTAGAGATGACGCGATGGATCGACTTACGGAGTTGTTAGACCGCCAGTCTCAGCATATGGACCGGCAAGCGCAACAAATTACAGACTTAGTGAATCGAGAGAACCAGCGTGAGAATCAGAGAGCTCAGGAGCTGGTAGTCCCCAGTAATCAGGGTATGCAGAGGTTTCAAAGCCTACGGCCTCCAGTATTCGAGGGCCAGTCATCGGATCCGACGCGTGCCGAGGAATGGATCCGAGTTATGGAGGACATGTTAGCTTACGCCGAGGTAGGGAACGGGAGCAAGGTGGCGTATGCTACCTTTCATTTAGCGATGGATGCCCGTTTCTGGTGGGATTCGATCAAGGTGACGACGGACGTATCTGTTATGACTTGGGATCGGTTCAAGTTTCTATTCTTCGATAAGTATTTCAGCCGCACGGTGAGGGTGGCCAAGAGGAACGAGTTTATGCAGCTGAAGCAGACTGGTTCAGTTGCTGATTATATTCGAAGGTTTGAGGCATTATCCAGATTTGCACCTCGTCTTGTTAGCGATAATGAGGAGAAGGTGCACCAGTTTATGGAGGGACTTAATCCGGAGATCTGGATGCACGTGGTTGTCTCAGGTATTATTGATGTACCCTTTTCTGACATCACAGCTAGAGCACTGGATATTGAGGCTGCCAAAGCTACATGTGTTAGACCGAGAGAGCCAGCGAAGGGCTTCTTTCGTGAGGTCCGTCCTCAGTCACAAAACCGAGGAGGGCAGCCTAGAGCACAGCCGCCTCAGCAGCAGCCGAGGGGTGTGAAGAGACCTCTTGAGGGAGGTATTGATCGGGGTAAAGGGAAGCAAGTGCAGGGGGCTTCTCAGATACCGTGGTGCCCCATATGTCAGAGGGAACACAGTGGTGAGTGCCGTGTTGGCACTAACCGATGCTTTAGATGTGGGGAGCTTGGCCATTATGTCAAGGATTGCCCGAAGCCTGGCCGAGATATGTCAGGCGGTGATCAGAGGAGAGTTGTGCCGAGGATCTTCGCACTTATTGAGCCTGGAGATGTTGATAACGAGGATCATCCAGCCGTGATAGCAGGTACTATATTGGTTACTGGTGTTCCTGTATTTTCTTTACTAGACACGGGGCTACACATTCTTTTGTTTCCACCGCTTGTGTGTCGAGATTGAGGCTTGCGCCTGAGTTAGCAGAATGCGAGTATAGCGTGATGCTACCTTCAGGAGAGCGTATGCAGTCAGGTCGTATTGTCCAGGGTAATATTATCTCGATTGGGGATCGCACCCTTTATGCCCGCCTTATTGGTATGGGCATCGAGCACTATGATTTTATCTTAGGGATGGACTGGCTGTCACAGCATTTCGCCACCATCGACTGTCGATCTGGGATTGTCACCTTTCAACCTCCGGGTAAAGCTGAGTTTTCTTATCAGGCGATGAGCAGATTGAGTAGCTCTCCTATCTCTTATTCCATGATGGTCAACGAGCAGTTCAAAGGTGCGTTCTCTATTTATTTGGCCTCTGTCTTTGATTGTCAGTTGCTCAGCGGATTGAAGCCGAGCGATATTCCTATAGTCAGAGAGTTTTCTGGCATCTTTCTTGATGATCTTCCCGGATTACCACCGGACCGGGAGATTGAGTTCACTATTGACGTATATCCTAACTCTGCACCGAGGTTTAAGAACCCATACCGGTTGGCACCAGCCGAGTTGAGAGAGTTGAGGACTCAGCTTGATGAGTTATTGGAGAAAGGTTTCATTCGACCCAGTGTTTCACCCTGGGGTGCGCCCGTTCTGTTTGTCAAAAAGAAAGACGGGACCCTCAGGATGTGCATTGATTACAGGGAGCTGAATAAGCTCACAGTGAAGAATAAGTATCCACTGCCCCGGATTGACAACTTATTTGATCAGCTACAGGGTGCCCGAGTATTTTCCAGGATTGATCTCCGCTCGGGTTACAATCAGCTGAAGGTCCGTATGGATGATATACCAAAGACGGCATTCCGAACGAGGTATGGGCATTATGAGTTCCTTGTCAGTGTCTTTTGGACTTACTAATGCCCCTGCAGCGTTTATGGACTTGATGAACCGTGTCTTCAAGGAGTATCTGGACAAGTTCGTGGTGGTTTTCATCGACGACATATTGATTTACTCTAAGACGAAGGAAGAACACGAGGAGCATCTGAGGATTGTTCTGAGGACCCTATGTCAGCGCCAGCTGTATCCAAAGTTTTCGAAGTGCGAGTTCTGGCTTGACAGAGTGAGCTTCCTTGACCATGTTATATCACAGGACGGAGTTTCTGTGGATCCGAGCAAGATTCAGGTGGTCAGAGATTGGCCACAGCCGAAGAACGTACGTGAGGTGCGTGGATTTCTCGGGTTGGCCGGTTATTATCGGAAGTTTATAGAGGGATTCTCGAGGATCGCACTTCCTCTTACACGATTGACTCGGAAGAACGAGAAGTTTGTATGGTCGTCTGCTTGTGATGACAGCTTTATGGAGTTAAAGCAGAGATTGACCACTGCTCCAGTACTGGCGCTACCTGATGAAGGTGTCAGATACAGTGTTTATTGTGATGCATCGGGAGTGGGACTCGGTTGTGTATTGATGCAGGAGGGTAAAGTTATTTCTTATGCTTCTCGGCAGTTGAAGCCGTACGAGCAGAATTACCCCACGCACGACCTCGAGTTAGCAGCTGTGGTCTTCGCACTAAAGATATGGAGGCATTATTTATATGGGCAGCAGTGCGAGATATTTTCCGACCACAAGAGCTTGAAGTACTTATTTACGCAGAAAGAGCTGAATATGCGACAGAGGCGATGGCTTGAGTTCGTCAATGATTACGATTTTGATATCAAGTACCACCATGGAAAGGCGAACAAGGTAGCTGATGCATTGAGTAGAGTGCCTTCTGCGAGTCAGCCATCATTAGCAGCGATGTCAGCTACGCTGCGGTCTGAGATTCAGAGATTCGACGTGGAGATAGTGGCAGAGTTGTCCTATATGCTTGCCAACATTTCTCTCAGGCCAACTATTCTTGATCGTATACGCGAGGCTCAGCAGAGTGATACGGAGTGTATGGAGCTTCGATCGAGCATGACATTGGGAGACTCGTCAGATTTCCATTTATCAGAGGATGGTATTCTGAAGTTCAGGCATAGGTGGTACGTGCCTAGTGGCGAGGATCTAAAGAAGAAGATATTGGCCGAGACACATTCTTCGGCATATTCTGTACACCCGGGGAGTACCAAGATGTACCGGGATTTGAAACAGCACTTATGGTGGCCGAACATGAAGAGGGAGGTTGCCAAGTACGTTGAGACCTGCCTAGTATGTCACCAGGTAAAGGCTGAGCACCAGAGACCCGCTGGAACACTGTTACCACTGCCGATTCCGGAGTGGAAGTGGGAGCAGATCTCCATGGATTTCATTGTGGGGCTCCCGAGGACTACGAGAGGCCATGACGGCATTTGGGTTATTGTGGACCGATTGACAAAGTCGGCCCACTTCTTATCTGTGAAGATAGCATCGTCTATGGATCAGCTCGCAGAGCTCTATGTGCAGGAGATTGTCAGACTGCATGGCGTGCCAGCTTCTATTGTCTCAGATCGAGATTCGAGATTTACCTCGAAGTTCTGGAAGAGTCTGCACAAGGCTATGGGGACTCAACTTAATTTCAGCACCGCATTTCATCCTCAGACTGATGGACAGACAGAGAGGACGAATCAGATTCTGGAGGATATGCTCAGAGCATGTGTGCTGGAGTTTCAGGGATCGTGGAGCAGGTATTTGCCACTGATCGAGTTCTCTTATAATAACAGCTTCCAGGCTACTATTGGCATGGCTCCATATGAGGCGCTGTATGGTCGAAAGTGTAGATCTCCGTTGTATTGGGACGAGGTTAGCGAGGCCAGCATCGTTGGTCCTGAGATTCTACAGCAGACGGCAGAGAAGATTTCCATCATTCGACAGCGTATAGAGGTAGCACAGAGCAGGCAGAAGAGCTATGCTGATACCAGACGGAGAGAGCTGGAGTTCGAGGAAGGCGATGAGGTCTACTTGAAAGTTTCTCTGTTCAAAGGCGTAGCGAGATTTGGAAGGAGGGGTAAGTTGAACCCTCGTTATGTGGGGCCCTTTCCTATTCTGAAGAGGATCGGGAAGTTGGCGTACAGATTACAGCTTCCGGCTTCTATGGAGGGTATCCACGACGTGTTTCATGTATCTATGCTTCGGAAGTGCTTGCGCGATCCGTCGCATATTGTGGAGGTTACAGAGATTGAGGTACAGCCTACCTTGAGCTATGAGGTGAGGCCGGTACGTATTTTGGAGCATTCCATCAAGGTTCTACGCAACAAAGAAATTCCGCTAGTCAAAGTTCTATGGCGGAATCACGAGGTGGAAGAGGCGACGTGGGAACGACAGCAGCATATGATGACTAAGTATCCTGATTTGTTTGTATGATTTAATTTTGTGGACAAAATTCTGAATAAGGAGGGTAGAATGTAATATCCGGCTTGTACGGATTTTTGGATATATTATGTTATATTATTATTTCATTATTTAATGGCATTTTTGGTAAATATGTCAAATCAGGTCCGTTTCACGAAAAGAAAGCGTCATTACGATTCTAACGAATAATAGGAATTTTAAGGAAATTATGAGAATTTTCGGAGTTTAGACGCTATATTCTGAGTAATTACATTTCTTGTAATATGGGGAACGTTTCGGTAAAAATAGTAAACAAGGTCCAAATTGCGAATGGACAGTTTTAATAAAGCCCTGGTGATGAACAAGAGCTATTGGCAAAATATGGAGTTTTCGAGAATTCGAATCATTGGGCGATTAACGAAACGAATGACAAAACTAATATAAAAACTTAAGAAAGGGCAAAATCGTCATTTGAGGGTTTAATTTTCATTATCTATTAAAAGGCAAAATGCCTTTGTGATTTTCTAACGAAAATCACTTTCCAGAGAGAAGAACTCTCTGTTTCTTCCTCCCTCCCTTGCGCGAAAACTCACGGCGCTTTCCACTTCCGACTTCCGATTTCTCGTCCGTTCTTCGTGATTCTTCCTCCTATCGCAATCCTAGGTACGTATCTTCGATCTTAGAACTTTTATTCCGATGATTTCAGAGTTTTAAACAATTAGGTTTTAGTTAGGGTTTTGATGAAAATCGAGATTTAGGATCCGAAACTCATTGATTTGCTATGATTAAGTGTATAAAGGCTGTATTGAACGTATTGGATGAAGTTAAATTAATTTGTGAAAAAGTTTAAAATCCGAGAATTTTCGAGTTTTCGGAAAAGTTCGTAATTCGAGAATTTAGGTGCCGAGCGTAAATTGTTCGAATAAATATCTCGATTTGATGAGTTAGAAGTTTTAAGGAATTCCTTAGTTAAGGTTTCGTTGAATTTGGACGTTTAGAAGTTTAAATTCGTTTTAACGATAAACGCCTTGAATTGCTTAGGTGAACGACTCTCTTGGACGAAGCTCGAGAATCTGTGCGCTCAAGGTAAGTTCTCGTGACTTACTCTGGCCGATTGGCCTACACCGTACTTCGATTTAGTGTCGAGGATCTTGGAGGATTGATTGTTTTAACTGCTTTGGTTGGGTAGTTAGGTTTAAACGTTTTGTAGGTTATTTCATTTACAGTCTTGATGGTACGCATGCTTGTTTGTTTACTTTTATATTGAACTGTCCATGCATCACGTATTTTAACTTGGCATGAAAACGAATTTCTGCACTGCACGATGTTTTCTGAAAACCATGTGGCCCAGAAATTGGGGGCTCTTGATCTATCGTGCGGGCCGATTAAGGGTCTGGCCGATACCACATCTCATGTACTGTAATTAATGAACGTAATATGTTATCTGGTCATGCTAGGTGGGGCTCGGGCACGGCTGTACGTGTTGTAAGCGTGTTCCCCCCTCCTCTAACCGCACGGGGTAGTCCGACCGCTGGATGGGCCCCCTTCGGTTAGGGGGATGAGATCTCGGTGATATACTGTCTGAGACGCTCTGTTATGCATGATTTCTGAACTTCATATGCACTGCACGCATCTGCATTTACGTAGGATTTACTGAGCCTGTTAGCTCATAGTGTATCTGTATGGTGTAGGTGACGTGTTAGGTGACATCGAACCAGGTGAGGACGACGTTCCTCCTCCTGATGTCTGATGCTGTTGATGGAGAATGCCTGCGGGAGTGTGTTGCGCAGTCGATGCTCACCTGACCCGTGGGGATGTAAGTACGGTATTTTGAGGGTACGGGGTTATTTTGAAAAAGATATGTAGAAAGTTATGTTCGGATTGGATAGGTTTGATGGTTTTAAACATTTTGGAAATCTGTATTTTTTATAGTTTTTACTGGAACTGCTTGGAAATTTGTAACAGGAGGATTAGACAACTTTTAAATGTATCCATGCAGTTCGTTTTTACGAAAGTTTAACGTAGGTTTATATCGTTTAATTAGGGTGCAATGCTGAGTAATGAAATGGATGAAATATAATGAAATGTTGAAATCGGCTCTCTGTAATGTTTGGGTTGCTCTCTGGATTCTCGAATTCCAGAGAAAACAAATGAGACTGGTCGCTGCACAATGCAGCGATCGTGCGCTGCATTGTGCAGCGCACACGGCGACCGAGCGCTGCAAATGGCAGCGCCCGGTCGCTGCTTTCTTTTGGGTGGCAGAATACCAATTCTGCCCTCCCCTTTTCTGAATGTATTTAAGTTATTTTATTAAATGTTTTTAAGTTTTATTTAGTTATTAAATGTTTTGTTTCAAACGATTTTAAGGTTCGATTTCAATCCCGGTTTCAGTTCTGATTTCAACTTCAGTATAAATTCCGCGTAAAATTTTATTTAAAAAGTAA
This sequence comes from Begonia masoniana, assembly GCA_022432975.1. Taxonomy (NCBI): domain Eukaryota; kingdom Viridiplantae; phylum Streptophyta; class Magnoliopsida; order Cucurbitales; family Begoniaceae; genus Begonia; species Begonia masoniana. The sequence goes on along the minus strand of CM039503.1, from coordinate 4,595,822 downwards.
AATAAAAATGAAAAATTTATACGGGTAAATGGGTACAGTATTAGGGGTGTTACAGATTCTAACATTTGGTTTCTAGCTAAACAGGTTACCGCCACCAACCATCGCTTCCAGTAATCTTGTCCGTTTGACATTGCTTTGTTTGCAGTATACAAGAGCCTTGAATTGGTAATAATATCCAATCATATTTGACCACGTGGGCTTTATGTCAAACAAGTTAATTTCATTTCAGCCGAATTTCAGATAGATAACTAATTAGAAACATTTAAATTTACACAATTTCATCCTTCATTTTAGTTATGTTTCATGAATAAATTATAATAATAATTATTCATTATTATTCGTTTAAATGTTAAGTAATCTACTTATTATTCTCTTACATTTTTTTTTGTAAATTATGCATAAATGATTATTAATAGGAAAAATTTTATTTAAAAAATTAAAGGAACCAATAAATATAATTTATTAGTAAATTTAGTAATAAATGTTTAAATTTTAGGTAAGTTTATAACAAGGTAAATTGTAATTTAAACTCTAGCTTTTGAACCAGAAAATAGAACAAATAATTTTATGTTGGTCTAGAAGTGAGTTAAAGTTATAAAAAAATATATCATGTGCATTTTATGTGATGAATTTAATTGATTAAATAAGAAAAAACGAGTTATGTCAAAATATTTTAAGAATCGGGTCGGGTAGGATGACGGCCCATCAAGGGAATGATATGTTATTCGATCCTATTACGAGTTATGTCATTGTCCGTACTCTCTTCTAATCGTCTCTGGAGTTTGAAAGGACAATTCAATCTCTGGTGTGCTATTTGTTAGCATATAACAGTTTATTATATTAATTGGTTTATTTCTGTTTGGTTAATTTCCGTAATTACCCTTGTCATCATTTGTATAAACCCACACGTGTACAGCGTAATTATGCAGAGGAAAATATACAACAGAAATTCCTTCTATGTTGTCTCTCTATTTTCTTTATTCTCTCTTCTTCGTAGCCTCCTTTCTCTTTTATTTCTGTTCTACATATTTCCAAGTTGGTACCAGAGCCTATGGCTTCTTCGAGCTCCACCATCCCAAACTCTCATATGATTGCCTCCCTACCTCCTTTTTCTTCAACGAATCAAACTTTAACAACCAAATTAGATTCTACAAATTACCTTGTTGGGAAGGCACAACTCCTAAACGTTATCATAGTAAACAGAATTGACAACATCCTTAATGACCCTTATCATCCAAACTCCATTTTAAATTATGCTTTAAGTCTTTGTAATGTCCCCTTTATTAAATATAGTTCCTCCAAACTATGTACGTCAACCATTGTTTGCCTTTTTCAATATCTACCTCTCATGCTTTGTCTCTTTTTGAACTAGTGCATATGGATGTATGTTGTGCGAAAAGCACACTACGCAAGTGCACGTTATCGTTACCAAGTAGTATATAAAAATGTCGATCCCACGGAGATAGAAACTCTTATATTCTACTAATTTATGGAATATCAACAAATAATTAAAATGGAATTAAAAGATGATTGGATGACTCAGATTGACCTAAACAAAATATTCAACGAAGAAAATTAAAACAAGTTAGCACAAAGAATTACGAGAACACAAATTGAAAATATGATTCGGTTTCGATTTCCCTTGCTATTAATTTCCTATGGGTTAATTCAAGTTACTTTTGATTGACTAGAATTTCTAATTAATTACGGAGATGACGTCACGTAATTTAGTCGTTTTTAAAAAAAAAAAAAAAAAAAAAAAAAAAAAAAAAAAAAAAAAAAAAAAAAAAAAAAAAAAAAAAAAAAAAAAAAAAAAAAAAAAAAAAAAAAAAAAAAAAAAAAAAAAAAAAAAAAAAAAAAAAAAAAAAAAAAAAAAAAAAAAAAAAAAAAAAAAAAAAAAAAAAAAAAAAAAAAAAAAAAAAAAAAAAAAAAAAAAAAAAAAAAAAAAAAAAAAAAAAAAAAAAAAAAAAAAAAAAAAAAAAAAAAAAAAAAAAAAAAAAAAAAAAAAAAAAAAAAAAAAAAAAAAAAAAAAAAAAAAAAAAAAAAAAAAAAAAAAAAAAAAAAAAAAAAAAAAAAAAAAAAAAAAAAAAAAAAAAAAAAAAAAAAAAAAAAAAAAAAAAAAAAAAAAAAAAAAAAAAAAAAAAAAAAAAAAAAAAAAAAAAAAAAAAAAAAAAAAAAAAAAAAAAAAAAAAAAAAAAAAAAAAAAAAAAAAAAAAAAAAAAAAAAAAAAAAAAAAAAAAAAAAAAAAAAAAAAAAAAAAAAAAAAAAAAAAAAAAAAAAAAAAAAAAAAAAAAAAAAAAAAAAAAAAAAAAAAAAAAAAAAAAAAAAAAAAAAAAAAAAAAAAAAAAAAAAAAAAAAAAAAAAAAAAAAAAAAAAAAAAAAAAAAAAAAAAAAAAAAAAAAAAAAAAAAAAAAAAAAAAAAAAAAAAAAAAAAAAAAAAAAAAAAAAAAAAAAAAAAAAAAAAAAAAAAAAAAAAAAAAAAAAAAAAAAAAAAAAAAAAAAAAAAAAAAAAAAAAAAAAAAAAAAAAAAAAAAAAAAAAAAAAAAAAAAAAAAAAAAAAAAAAAAAAAAAAAAAAAAAAAAAAAAAAAAAAAAAAAAAAAAAAAAAAAAAAAAAAAAAAAAAAAAAAAAAAAAAAAAAAAAAAAAAAAAAAAAAAAAAAAAAAAAAAAAAAAAAAAAAAAAAAAAAAAAAAAAAAAAAAAAAAAAAAAAAAAAAAAAAAAAAAAAAAAAAAAAAAAAAAAAAAAAAAAAAAAAAAAAAAAAAAAAAAAAAAAAAAAAAAAAAAAAAAAAAAAAAAAAAAAAAAAAAAAAAAAAAAAAAAAAAAAAAAAAAAAAAAAAAAAAAAAAAAAAAAAAAAAAAAAAAAAAAAAAAAAAAAAAAAAAAAAAAAAAAAAAAAAAAAAAAAAAAAAAAAAAAAAAAAAAAAAAAAAAAAAAAAAAAAAAAAAAAAAAAAAAAAAAAAAAAAAAAAAAAAAAAAAAAAAAAAAAAAAAAAAAAAAAAAAAAAAAAAAAAAAAAAAAAAAAAAAAAAAAAAAAAAAAAAAAAAAAAAAAAAAAAAAAAAAAAAAAAAAAAAAAAAAAAAAAAAAAAAAAAAAAAAAAAAAAAAAAAAAAAAAAAAAAAAAAAAAAAAAAAAAAAAAAAAAAAAAAAAAAAAAAAAAAAAAAAAAAAAAAAAAAAAAAAAAAAAAAAAAAAAAAAAAAAAAAAAAAAAAAAAAAAAAAAAAAAAAAAAAAAAAAAAAAATAGGTTTTTCTATTGCTCTTTACAATTCAAGAAAGCCAACATGATGAAACAACTAAAATCAGCCCCAACTCTCAACGTGTCACAACGGGTTTGAGGTGAACATGACAAAACACTGGACTATTGTCTGTCACGCACAATAATCCCCCAGGTAACTTGGCACACGTTCCTAACAACCACTTATTGACGTTAAACATGGCGTCCTAGACTCTATTTGGACAAGCATAACATAAAGTAAACAATCAGCCCATGCCAAATTAATCAACAATAAAAGAGAATAACCCTTCGAAAATCAATAACTCAGTACTCCTCTAATCAAATCAATTGAAAGTTAGTTCATAATTGTGCAAAAAAAAACAATCCAAATCATGAGATTCAGAATTCATACAATAACACAAAGAAATAATAATATTTTTTGTTCAGGAGAGAGAGATAGAGAAGAAGAAGAAGAGATGAAGTCGTTCAGAATTGCCGCCCCCGGTACGTGATATTTTGTCTTCTCCTCCCCAAAAAAAATTTTTCTTTCAGCGTCAGATCCCCTTTTTTTGATGATTCTTCCTCCTTTTCTTTTTTCAAATTTTTTTTTTTTTTTTTTAATTGATCTCCTAGCTTGCTGCCACATGTGTGCCACGTCAGCCCTAATCGGATCAGATGGTTTTTAAGCAATCTTTGCTGATCTTCTCTATATTTGAATTTGCTAAAAAAAATCTTGCCAAAGATCTTCTCTTTCAATCAACGGCTAGATGTGGCTTTATTTTGCCCAAAATCCTGTGACATCAACTAAATAAAATGCTCAAACAAAATTCAATGAACATATCTGTCAAATTTTCATACAACTAAAAGCATGGAAACGTATTTACTGAAAAAAAAAAAAAAAAAAAAAAAAAAAAAAAAAAAAAAAAAAAAAAAAAAAAAAAAAAAAAAAAAAAAAAAAAAAAAAAAAAAAAAAAAAAAAAAAAAAAAAAAAAAAAAAAAAAAAAAAAAAAAAAAAAAAAAAAAAAAAAAAAAAAAAAAAAAAAAAAAAAAAAAAAAAAAAAAAGTGTGCAAAAGGGATATGCTGCCTCAAGATGATTCATTCCTAACCTTAATTGACCGATCAACAACTTAATCATGAGCATGGAAAATCATATATTAAGCAAATATTATTCTCGGCAAACCCAGAAAAGCAAATTGAAATCAAACTTGTCTTATAGTTTCCATCCTTTCTATTATTAGTCCTACTCACACATATATATATATATATATATATATATATATATATATATATATATATATATATATATATATATATATATATATATATATATATATATATATATATATATATATATATATATATATATATATATATATATATATATACAATCTCAAGATCACATATCCTTTCTAAATTGTGTGTGCGCCATGGTTAGAATCAAAACATTTTCAAACACCCTAGAGTTACACAATCATGCTCTATTTAAATCACAAGTTCAAAACATATTTCTCTCTACTAACAAGAAATTTCTAAAGGTTCGGATCCATAATGCAAGTATTTCATAAGAATTAGGGAGCTATATCTATATATCTATATATATATATATAATATATAATTTTTTTTTTTTTTTTATTATTTTTTTTTTTTTTTCGTAAGCTTTTCTCTTGGTTGCACCATCTTTTTACGCGAGTGACAACACTTGTAATGAAGTCCTCGGTTACTCAACAATGCTTCCATGAAAACTTACCCACAATTTGTGACGGGTTCCTCCCGCTGTCCCTCATTTATTTTCCACCCATCGAGTATCCAAAAGGCTCACTCGAATTGAAGTGAACTAGGGAATCACAAAATTGTTTTTTCTTTTTGAATCGATTTTTTTTTTTTTTTTTTTAATATAACCCCCCCAAACTTATCATTTTGTGTATGGATTCTTCACACTCTAGATTTTTCCGTGCTTTGCATTAAGAAGGTATGATTCAAACATGCAACCTTAAATTAGAAACATAATTTTCTGAGTCTAGGGTTCTCCAAAAATTTCTCAATTCTACCAAAAAAAAGTGTGCAAAGGGATATGCTGCTCAAGATGATTCATTCCTACCTTAATTGAACCGATCAACAACTTAATCATGAGCATGGAAAATCATATATTAAGCAAATATTATTCTCGGCAAACCCAGAAAAGCAAATTGAAATCAAACTTGTCTTATAGTTTCCATCCTTTCTATTATTAGTCCTACTCACACATAGAATAGAATTCATAATCACACCCCCCCAAACTTAAGAACGGACCTATGCCCTCATAGTCAATAACAGATATTAGCACAAAAATTGAATGAGAGGGAGTAGGACTTCCCTGGATGGACTATTCATCCTCAGAGGCCTCCTCATCAGATTCAGGAGCTGTTGATTTGGCAGGAGGGCTATGGTTTGTGAGACTCTGAGGGAAGACAGGCAATGGGGAGGTGGTGCTCATATTCGACTGGAAGGAGAGCTACGACGTGAATGAGTTCTAAAAAAAAACGAAAGGAAAAATAAAAAAAATCATTATTAGGGTAAAATAAAAAAAATAAGAGAGTTAACAAAAAATGGAAAGAAATTATTACTAATTACTACCACTAATGTTTTAAATAATCAAATTTAGTTTCCAAAGTTATCAAACATGATCGACGCTACTAGCATTGCAGTAGCATCGCTATGTTCAACGTTCTGAAAATAAATTCAATCCCAAATGAAAATACTAGCAAAAGGATATAGGGCTCTGGGCTGATCAGCCATGATCTTAAAATCTACTCCACAGACAGCCCAAAGCCTTTCTTGCTCACGGTGTTGCTGGCAGAGGGATGGAACTCCCTTTTTTCATTAGTGATGACTCCTCCCAGATAATGCTTTGCTCGATGCCCATTTATTTTAATGTATTTTCCAGTAGACTCGTTCAGCAATTCCAGGACTCGAAGTCATGATGGCCGTGATTTTGAAAGGCCCCATCCATTTGGACTTTAACTTGCCAGGGAAACAGTTTCAACCGTGAATTGTAAACAAGAACTTGCTGACCCACTTCAAAATTCTTTCCTTTAAGCTTTTATCATGCCAACGCTTACTTCTCCTTGTAAATTGTTGCATTTTCATAAGAGTGAAGCCCTAAACTCCTCCAGTTCATCTAGTTGCAGCAATCTCTGTTCTCCAGCATTTGTCAAGTCCATGTTCAGCTTAGCAATGCCCATTGTGTCTTATGCACTAGTTCCAATGGTAAATGGCAAGCTTTTCCGAAAACCAAACGAAAGGGTGAGGTTCCAATGGGGGTTTTGTACGCAGTTCTGTATGCCCATAGAGCGTCTGGTAATTTCTCAGCCCATCTTTTCTTCCCGAGTTGACCACCTTCTCTAGAATTCGTTTAATCTCCCTATTTGATACTTCTGTTTGGCCATTAGCTTGCGGGTGATAGGGAGTAGTTACCTTGTGACGAACTCCCATACTTAGCAAGCAGCTGTTTGAATTGCTTGTTGCAGAAATGGGTTCCACCGTCGCTGATAATAGCACGAGGTGTTCCAAACCTCGTGAAAATATTCCTATGGAGAAATCGTTGTAACAGCCTTAGCATCATTTGAAGGAAGGGCACTGCTTCTACCCACTTGGAGACATAATCACAGCAAGCAAAATATATTGATTTCCGATGAGGAAGGGAATGGTCCCATGAAATCTATTCCCCAAACATCGAAGAGTTCGACTTCGAGTATGTTCGTTAGCGGCATCTCATGCTTTCTCGAAATATTCCCCACTCGTTGACACCTATCACAAGATTTTACAAACTCATTAGCATCACGAATAAAGTTGGCCAAAACAAACCTGATTGCAAGACTTTTGATGCTGTTCTGATTCCTCCGAAGTGGCCACCATACGATGCTGAATGACAGTGCTGCAGCACTGCTGGGATTTCACTGTCCGAACAACATCTTCTATATATTTGGTCAGCGCAGAGCTTAAATAAATATGGGTCATCCCAATAATAGTGGCTAACATCTTTTAGGAACTTTTCTTCTGCTGGTAATTAAAATCGAATGGAATAATAGCACTTACAATGAGTTCACGATGTCAGCGTACCATGGTATTTCCTTAATGCTCAGCAACTGTTCGTCTGGAAGCTTTCTGAAATAGGTGCTGTGAAGTCCACTTTTTCGTCCAACTCCAACCTGGATAGATGGTCAGCAACTTGGTTCTCCCTCCCCTTTCGATCCTTTATTTCTACGTCGAACTCCTGCAACAAAAGTACCCAACGTATTAATCTAGGTTTAGCATCTTTTTTCGTCATCAGGTATTTGATGGCCGAGTGGTCTGTGTAACCACTACTCTTGTTCCCAGTAAATATTGCCTGAACTTCTCAAATGCAAACACCACGGCCAAAGTTCTTTTCAGTCGTAGTGTAATTCCGCTGTGCACCAGTTAGTGTTTACTGGCATAATATATGGCATAGAATATCTTCTCTTTTCGTTGTCCAAGCACTGCTCCCAGGGCGAAATCACTAGCATCACACATTAATTCAAAAGGTAATGACCAGTCAGGTGCAACTATTATTGGGGCTGAGATGAGTTTCTGTTTCAAAGTTTCAAACGCCTTGAGTGACATGCCTCGTCAAAATGAACGGTCTGCTCTCTTCCAGTAGTGAACACAGTGGCTTGGCAATTTTTGAGAAATCTTTTATGAACCTCCTGTTAAAACCCAGCATGTCCTAAAAAACTCCTAATCCCTTTGACATTTTTTCGGCGGCGGTAATTTCTCTATCACTTCGATTTTTGCCTTGTCTACTTCAATACCTTGTTCAGATATTCGATGTCCGAGTACAACTCCTTCCTTAACCATAAACTGACATTTTTCCCAGTTCAAAACCAAATCCGTCTCGGTACACCGCTGCAGCACTTTTTCCAAACTCGTCAAGCAATTTTTGAATGAGTCTCCGGTGACTGAGAAATCGTCCATGAATATCTCCAAGAAAGTTCTATCATGTCTGAGAAAATGGATACCATGCAGCGCTGGAAAGTAGCGGGAGCGTTGCATAATCCGAAGGGCATGCGTCTGAAGGCGAACGTTCCATAAGGACAGGTGAACGTTGTCTTCTCTTGGTCCTCAGGTAAATAGAGATCTGATTGTAGCCCGAGTACCCATCAAGGAAACAGAAATATTTCTTCCCAGCTAGACGATCGACCATTTGATCGAGAAATGGCAGCGGAAAATGGTCCTTCCTTGTTGCTTTGTTTAATTTGCGATAGTCCATACACACCCGCCAACCACTGATGATCCGTGTGGGTAGATGCTCATTGTTTTGGTTCTGAATAACAGTCATTCCTCCTTTCTTCTTCACGCATTGGACTGGGCTTACAAGGAACTGTCGGCGAATGGGGTATATGATTCCTGCGTCCAGTAGTTTAATCACCTCTTTCTTGACTACCTCTTTCATTACAGGATTCAAGCGTCGCTGTTGTTCCAATGGGATGGATGAAAGTCTGTGGTTCCATAGTATCTTGTGCATACCGATAGTGGGACTGATCCCTTTAATATCAGCAATAGTCCATGCAATAGCTTTCTGAACCTTCCCAAGACCTCCAATAATTCACGCTTCCTGTTTCTGGCGTTAGGGTTGTGGAGGATGATGACTGGCAGCGTACTTGCTTCTCCTAGGTAAGCATATTTTAAATGGGCAGGGAGCTGTTTCAACTCCAATTTTGGTGGTTTGATCAACGAAGATTGCAAAGCCTTCTATTCAGATATTCCCTCTCCAGGTTCTCGTACTGTCCGTGGCCATGGCTTATGAAACTTTGTGTTCTGATGTTGGTTTTTAACCCTAATTCCCTCGATGCTTTCACATGTGTATTGCATAGTGGTATTTCGTCCGTTCCTATAGAATAAGCAGTCCTCAACTTCAATCTCGTCGGGAAACTTCATAGCCTTTAATACATTGAATGTGATTTTCTGTTCATTCACTCGCATTGTAAGTTCCCCTTTATGTACATCAATTAACGTCCTACCAGTAGCCAAGAATGGACGTCCCAGAATAATTGGAACTTCTCTGTCGGCCTCGCAATAAGAATGATGAAGTCGGCTGGGAATATAAACTTATCGACCTTTCACTAAGACATCTTCGATTTTTCCCTCGGGATAAGCCAAAGAATCGATCAGCTAATTGCAAGTCAACGTTGTAGGTCTCGCTTCTCCAATATTCAACTTTTTGAAAATAGACATCGGCATTAGATAATGCTAGCACCAAGATCACACAAAGCTTTCCGATGTAATGATTTCCTATCGAACATGGAATGTGAAGTTTTTTTTTTTTTTTTTTTTTTTTTTTTTTTTTTTTTTTTTTTTTTTTTTTTTTTTTTTTTTTTTTTTTTTTTTTTTTTTTTTTTTTTTTTTTTTTTTTTTTTTTTTTTTTTTTTTTTTTTTTTTTTTTTTTTTTTTTTTTTTTTTTTTTTTTTTTTTTTTTTTTTTTTTTTTTTTTTTTTTTTTTTTTTTTTTTTTTTTTTTTTTTTTTTTTTTTTTTTTTTTTTTTTTTTTTTTTTTTTTTTTTTTTTTTTTTTTTTTTTTTTTTTTTTTTTTTTTTTTTTTTTTTTTTTTTTTTTTTTTTTTTTTTTTTTTTTTTTTTTTTTTTTTTTTTTTTTTTTTTTTTTTTTTTTTTTTTTTTTTTTTTTTTTTTTTTTTTTTTTTTTTTTTTTTTTTTTTTTTTTTTTTTTTTTTTTTTTTTTTTTTTTTTTTTTTTTTTTTTTTTTTTTTTTTTTTTTTTTTTTTTTTTTTTTTTTTTTTTTTTTTTTTTTTTTTTTTTTTTTTTTTTTTTTTTTTTTTTTTTTTTTTTTTTTTTTTTTTTTTTTTTTTTTTTTTTTTTTTTTTTTTTTTTTTTTTTTTTTTTTTTTTTTTTTTTTTTTTTTTTTTTTTTTTTTTTTTTTTTTTTTTTTTTTTTTTTTTTTTTTTTTTTTTTTTTTTTTTTTTTTTTTTTTTTTTTTTTTTTTTTTTTTTTTTTTTTTTTTTTTTTTTTTTTTTTTTTTTTTTTTTTTTTTTTTTTTTTTTTTTTTTTTTTTTTTTTTTTTTTTTTTTTTTTTTTTTTTTTTTTTTTTTTTTTTTTTTTTTTTTTTTTTTTTTTTTTTTTTTTTTTTTTTTTTTTTTTTTTTTTTTTTTTTTTTTTTTTTTTTTTTTTTTTTTTTTTTTTTTTTTTTTTTTTTTTTTTTTTTTTTTTTTTTTTTTTTTTTTTTTTTTTTTTTTTTTTTTTTTTTTTTTTTTTTTTTTTTTTTTTTTTTTTTTTTTTTTTTTTTTTTTTTTTTTTTTTTTTTTTTTTTTTTTTTTTTTTTTTTTTTTTTTTTTTTTTTTTTTTTTTTTTTTTTTTTTTTTTTTTTTTTTTTTTTTTTTTTTTTTTTTTTTTTTTTTTTTTTTTTTTTTTTTTTTTTTTTTTTTTTTTTTTTTTTTTTTTTTTTTTTTTTTTTTTTTTTTTTTTTTTTTTTTTTTTTTTTTTTTTTTTTTTTTTTTTTTTTTTTTTTTTTTTTTTTTTTTTTTTTTTTTTTTTTTTTTTTTTTTTTTTTTTTTTTTTTTTTTTTTTTTTTTTTTTTTTTTTTTTTTTTTTTTTTTTTTTTTTTTTTTTTTTTTTTTTTTTTTTTTTTTTTTTTTTTTTTTTTTTTTTTTTTTTTTTTTTTTTTTTTTTTTTTTTTTTTTTTCTTTTTCTGCACTGTTTTCCACGGGTTTTTCCTGTTCTATCTCAACCTCAACCAGCTCGGGTTCTTTCTCAGGTTCAGGAACTGTCTCCACATTTCTTCCATTGCGTAATTGAATGGAATTACATTGCTCTTTTCCATCCCTCTTCGGTAGTTCAGTGTTGCTTGGCAATGTTCCAGGAAATCTGTTGCTTAAAACTTGTGCCATTTGACCCATTTGTGTTTCCAGATTCCTATGAGAAGCAGCTTGATTTTGGATCATCGTCATTAGGTTTTGCATCATTGCATCATTTCTGTCTATATAATTATTCACTTTCTGCTCCAAGGAGGACGATTCAGCTTGAAGTGGTTTGATTTGTGAAGAAGTTCCAGCTTGTGCGTAGCTTTGCTGCTGCTGAAATCCTTGTTGATTTTGCTGAAAACCAGAATTAAAATTCCTTGGCTGAGAATTCCATTGGTTCGGTTGCTTCCATCCGGGATTAAAAGTGTTATTGTTTCGATTGAAACCCACGAAATTCACAGCTTTCGGGTTTTGTGGGCAGTGCTCGAATGAATGTTCATCTCCACAATATACGCAAGACAGACTTAATACTTGCTGCGGTTGTTGCTTTGCTGGATTAAAAAAAAAAAAAAAAAAAAAAAAAAAAAAAAAAAAAAAAAAAAAAAAAAAAAAAAAAAAAAAAAAAAAAAAAAAAAAAAAAAAAAAAAAAAAAAAAAAAAAAAAAAAAAAAAAAAAAAAAAAAAAAAAAAAAAAAAAAAAAAAAAAAAAAAAAAAAAAAAAAAAAAAAAAAAAAAAAAAAAAAAAAAAAAAAAAAAAAAAAAAAAAAAAAAAAAAAAAAAAAAAAAAAAAAAAAAAAAAAAAAAAAAAAAAAAAAAAAAAAAAAAAAAAAAAAAAAAAAAAAAAAAAAAAAAAAAAAAAAAAAAAAAAAAAAAAAAAAAAAAAAAAAAAAAAAAAAAAAAAAAAAAAAAAAAAAAAAAAAAAAAAAAAAAAAAAAAAAAAAAAAAAAAAAAAAAAAAAAAAAAAAAAAAAAAAAAAAAAAAAAAAAAAAAAAAAAAAAAAAAAAAAAAAAAAAAAAAAAAAAAAAAAAAAAAAAAAAAAAAAAAAAAAAAAAAAAAAAAAAAAAAAAAAAAAAAAAAAAAAAAAAAAAAAAAAAAAAAAAAAAAAAAAAAAAAAAAAAAAAAAAAAAAAAAAAAAAAAAAAAAAAAAAAAAAAAAAAAAAAAAAAAAAAAAAAAAAAAAAAAAAAAAAAAAAAAAAAAAAAAAAAAAAAAAAAAAAAAAAAAAAAAAAAAAAAAAAAAAAAAAAAAAAAAAAAAAAAAAAAAAAAAAAAAAAAAAAAAAAAAAAAAAAAAAAAAAAAAAAAAAAAAAAAAAAAAAAAAAAAAAAAAAAAAAAAAAAAAAAAAAAAAAAAAAAAAAAAAAAAAAAAAAAAAAAAAAAAAAAAAAAAAAAAAAAAAAAAAAAAAAAAAAAAAAAAAAAAAAAAAAAAAAAAAAAAAAAAAAAAAAAAAAAAAAAAAAAAAAAAAAAAAAAAAAAAAAAAAAAAAAAAAAAAAAAAAAAAAAAAAAAAAAAAAAAAAAAAAAAAAAAAAAAAAAAAAAAAAAAAAAAAAAAAAAAAAAAAAAAAAAAAAAAAAAAAAAAAAAAAAAAAAAAAAAAAAAAAAAAAAAAAAAAAAAAAAAAAAAAAAAAAAAAAAAAAAAAAAAAAAAAAAAAAAAAAAAAAAAAAAAAAAAAAAAAAAAAAAAAAAAAAAAAAAAAAAAAAAAAAAAAAAAAAAAAAAAAAAAAAAAAAAAAAAAAAAAAAAAAAAAAAAAAAAAAAAAAAAAAAAAAAAAAAAAAAAAAAAAAAAAAAAAAAAAAAAAAAAAAAAAAAAAAAAAAAAAAAAAAAAAAAAAAAAAAAAAAAAAAAAAAAAAAAAAAAAAAAAAAAAAAAAAAAAAAAAAAAAAAAAAAAAAAAAAAAAAAAAAAAAAAAAAAAAAAAAAAAAAAAAAAAAAAAAAAAAAAAAAAAAAAAAAAAAAAAAAAAAAAAAAAAAAAAAAAAAAAAAAAAAAAAAAAAAAAAAAAAAAAAAAAAAAAAAAAAAAAAAAAAAAAAAAAAAAAAAAAAAAAAAAAAAAAAAAAAAAAAAAAAAAAAAAAAAAAAAAAAAAAAAAAAAAAAAAAAAAAAAAAAAAAAAAAAAAAAAAAAAAAAAAAAAAAAAAAAAAAAAAAAAAAAAAAAAAAAAAAAAAAAAAAAAAAAAAAAAAAAAAAAAAAAAAAAAAAAAAAAAAAAAAAAAAAAAAAAAAAAAAAAAAAAAAAAAAAAAAAAAAAAAAAAAAAAAAAAAAAAAAAAAAAAAAAAAAAAAAAAAAAAAAAAAAAAAAAAAAAAAAAAAAAAAAAAAAAAAAAAAAAAAAAAAAAAAAAAAAAAAAAAAAAAAAAAAAAAAAAAAAAAAAAAAAAAAAAAAAAAAAAAAAAAAAAAAAAAAAAAAAAAAAAAAAAAAAAAAAAAAAAAAAAAAAAAAAAAAAAAAAAAAAAAAAAAAAAAAAAAAAAAAAAAAAAAAAAAAAAAAAAAAATTCCACAAAATAATAAGAAATAAAAATCTCTATCCCCGGCAACGGCGCCAAAAACTTGTTGTGCGAAAATTTTTTTTTTTTTTTTTTTTTTTTTTTTTTTTTTTTTTTTTTTTTTTTTTTTTTTTTTTTTTTTTTTTTTTTTTTTTTTTTTTTTTTTTTTTTTTTTTTTTTTTTTTTTTTTTTTTTTTTTTTTTTTTTTTTTTTTTTTTTTTTTTTTTTTTTTTTTTTTTTTTTTTTTTTTTTTTTTTTTTTTTTTTTTTTTTTTTTTTTTTTTTTTTTTTTTTTTTTTTTTTTTTTTTTTTTTTTTTTTTTTTTTTTTTTTTTTTTTTTTTTTTTTTTTTTTTTTTTTTTTTTTTTTTTTTTTTTTTTTTTTTTTTTTTTTTTTTTTTTTTTTTTTTTTTTTTTTTTTTTTTTTTTTTTTTTTTTTTTTTTTTTTTTTTTTTTTTTTTTTTTTTTTTTTTTTTTTTTTTTTTTTTTTTTTTTTTTTTTTTTTTTTTTTTTTTTTTTTTTTTTTTTTTTTTTTTTTTTTTTTTTTTTTTTTTTTTTTTTTTTTTTTTTTTTTTTTTTTTTTTTTTTTTTTTTTTTTTTTTTTTTTTTTTTTTTTTTTTTTTTTTTTTTTTTTTTTTTTTTTTTTTTTTTTTTTTTTTTTTTTTTTTTTTTTTTTTTTTTTTTTTTTTTTTTTTTTTTTTTTTTTTTTTTTTTTTTTTTTTTTTTTTTTTTTTTTTTTTTTTTTTTTTTTTTTTTTTTTTTTTTTTTTTTTTTTTTTTTTTTTTTTTTTTTTTTTTTTTTTTTTTTTTTTTTTTTTTTTTTTTTTTTTTTTTTTTTTTTTTTTTTTTTTTTTTTTTTTTTTTTTTTTTTTTTTTTTTTTTTTTTTTTTTTTTTTTTTTTTTTTTTTTTTTTTTTTTTTTTTTTTTTTTTTTTTTTTTTTTTTTTTTTTTTTTTTTTTTTTTTTTTTTTTTTTTTTTTTTTTTTTTTTTTTTTTTTTTTTTTTTTTTTTTTTTTTTTTTTTTTTTTTTTTTTTTTTTTTTTTTTTTTTTTTTTTTTTTTTTTTTTTTTTTTTTTTTTTTTTTTTTTTTTTTTTTTTTTTTTTTTTTTTTTTTTTTTTTTTTTTTTTTTTTTTTTTTTTTTTTTTTTTTTTTTTTTTTTTTTTTTTTTTTTTTTTTTTTTTTTTTTTTTTTTTTTTTTTTTTTTTTTTTTTTTTTTTTTTTTTTTTTTTTTTTTTTTTTTTTTTTTTTTTTTTTTTTTTTTTTTTTTTTTTTTTTTTTTTTTTTTTTTTTTTTTTTTTTTTTTTTTTTTTTTTTTTTTTTTTTTTTTTTTTTTTTTTTTTTTTTTTTTTTTTTTTTTTTTTTTTTTTTTTTTTTTTTTTTTTTTTTTTTTTTTTTTTTTTTTTTTTTTTTTTTTTTTTTTTTTTTTTTTTTTTTTTTTTTTTTTTTTTTTTTTTTTTTTTTTTTTTTTTTTTTTTTTTTTTTTTTTTTTTTTTTTTTTTTTTTTTTTTTTTTTTTTTTTTTTTTTTTTTTTTTTTTTTTTTTTTTTTTTTTTTTTTTTTTTTTTTTTTTTTTTTTTTTTTTTTTTTTTTTTTTTTTTTTTTTTTTTTTTTTTTTTTTTTTTTTTTTTTTTTTTTTTTTTTTTTTTTTTTTTTTTTTTTTTTTTTTTTTTTTTTTTTTTTTTTTTTTTTTTTTTTTTTTTTTTTTTTTTTTTTTTTTTTTTTTTTTTTTTTTTTTTTTTTTTTTTTTTTTTTTTTTTTTTTTTTTTTTTTTTTTTTTTTTTTTTTTTTTTTTTTTTTTTTTTTTTTTTTTTTTTTTTTTTTTTTTTTTTTTTTTTTTTTTTTTTTTTTTTTTTTTTTTTTTTTTTTTTTTTTTTTTTTTTTTTTTTTTTTTTTTTTTTTTTTTTTTTTTTTTTTTTTTTTTTTTTTTTTTTTTTTTTTTTTTTTTTTTTTTTTTTTTTTTTTTTTTTTTTTTTTTTTTTTTTTTTTTTTTTAATTGATCTCCTAGCTTGCTGCCACATGTGTGCCACGTCAGCCCTAATCGGATCAGATGGTTTTTAAGCAATCTTTCCTGATATATATATATATATATATATATATATATATATATATATATATATATATATATATATATATATATATATATATATATATATATATATATATATATATATATATATATATATATATATATATATATATATATATATATATATATATATATATATATATATATATATATATATATATATATATATATATATATATATATATATATATATATATATATATATATATATATATATATATATATATATATATATATATATATATATATATATATATATATATATATATATATATATATATATATATATATATATATATATATATATATATATATATATATATATATATATATATATATATATATATATATATATATATATATATATATATATATATATATATATATATATATATATATATATATATATATATATATATATATATATATATATATATATATATATATATATATATATATATATATATATATATATATATATATATATATATATATATATATATATATATATATATATATATATATATATATAT